>JAULKM010092375.1:0-27132 GCA_032355605.1 Rubia tinctorum
TTTAGATTGATAGAAGAATTGACTGCCGATCGATTGATGATTGGTTTTCTCCAATGTTCAAAATTATTGTGGATGGCCTTCAAATTCCTCAAGTGAAGTTATTGTGGACGGCTTCCCACTCCAGAAGGATGAGGGATGCTAGTAGACAGAATTGAAGTTTGTCATGGTGACTTTGGTGTTTTTGGAATTTCGAAGTGTTATGAAACCAGTGTTGGATTTGTTTTCTAGTAAGGCAATCGATGAATTTTATTTAATAGAAGAGTTGGTGGACAGCTAGTTGTTGCGCTCTCGTTCTGCATGCTATGATAGGTGTAGTTTAAAAGAAAGGAAGGTTGTGGAATGAAAATGGAATGTGGTAGAGTAGGATTGTAGAATGATAGTTATATTGATATATCACGTTAAGGATCGATTGACAGCAAATCAATTACGAGTCAATGTGTTTTTTTTGAAGGTACGTGTTTGACATGCACCATTTTGTCTTTTTATTTTAATATTTTATCTTTATACTTATATTTTTAATTTAATATGAATATATTTACTATATTTTATTTTCCTTTATTAAAACTATTTATTTATTTATTATTATCAATATTTTGAAATTTTAAATTTACTTTGTTTATTTATTATATTCAATATTATGATAATTATTATTATTCATGTATTTTAGATAGATCTTTGGGTTGTAATTTTATTCATTCATAATTTATTTTCATATAATTACTTTTTATTATTATTTATTTTTTCCATGGTTAATAATAAATTGTTTTACTTTTAGGTGCATAAATTTATTCATGTGTTTATTTTTTTGGTATCATTAATGTTATTATCTTATTTATTATTCTTATGAATTTGATCCAATTTTAATGTTCAACTTTATACACCTAAGTTTATAACATGCAACTGTTATAATATTCGAATATCTATATAATTTAACATAAGTATTTTAAATTATTAAATATGAAAGAAATTGATGATTTACGATAAACATTAGAAGTACCTTAAGTTTAATTTTCGATTGTATTGAGAACATTACGATTAGTAAAATCGGGGTTTCACAAGTCCTGCGTGAAGTTGCATACCCTTTTGCTTTTTAGGACCATATCGTTAACATGTGCTTCCACATTCTGTCCTATATGATTGCGAAATGCATTGTCGACTACTCTATGATATGTTGCTCAGCATTTTTTAGGCCAAACGGCATCTTCACATAGCAAAATATTCGGAGTCTTCTTACGAAGGCCATTTTTTCTACGTCTTCTGGGTTCATCAATATTTGGTGGTATCTCTTATATGTTTCCATGAAATCTAGGACTTCGTATCCTGGAAATGCTTCAACTAGCTGATCAATTTTAGGCAAAGGATAACAGTCTTTTGGGCTTGCCTTATTTAGATCAGTGAAGTCTATACACATTTGCCACCCCGTGTCTGCCTTCTTTACCATCGTTGGGTTCGCTAACCATTTTGGGTAAACTACCTCTTTTAGAACACCAGGCTGAAGCAATGTTGTTACTTCCTCTTTGATCGCATTCTGTTTGTCACTAGCGAAGCTTCATTGCTTTTGCTTGACTGGTTTGACCGAACCACCGATATTTAGAGAATGGCTAGCAATTTCTGGGTCAACTCCTCCCATGTAATGTACACTTCATGCGAATGTATCTTTGTGACTTTGCAAGATTTGTATAACCTTTTCCTTCTCCGGGTTCGGAAGATGTTTCCCTATTTTGACCGACTTAGAGGTGTCCTCGTTATCTAGAAAGACAACTTCAGTCTTCTCCCAAATCTGTTGGAGGATCTGATTGCTTGAGCAAAGCATAATTTGAGATAGTGCTAACCATTTTTGTTTGCTCCAAGACTTTGCCAAATGTAAAAGAGTCCGTATATTGAAAGACGGTCTTTCCATAAATCATAAAAAACCAAGGTTTAAAGTGCAAATTAGAAGAAATGAAGGTAAAATTTTCGGGTTGCATGAATCGGGCTATAAACTTTATAACTAGTACACGTTGCATAATAATATTTTAATATTGCAACTAAGACCTTTTAAATTTTATTATTCTAATTAAACTCCAGTTTCCATGAGTTCATGGAAAGACGGTCTTTCCGAACACTTTGCCAATGTAAAATAAAAATATAATAAAATAACCTAATTCCAACTAGTCCACGCGAGGCATATGAAAGGGCTAGGCCCATTTTAGATGATGAGCCCAAATTTGTAGCTATAAAAATGGTACAGTGGTGTGCATCTTCCCACTGCGCCACTCGCCGAAAACCTAATCTACAGTGGTGTATTTCTGTCCTTGTTCTTGATTAGTAGTAAATTGCTGTTTTGTTACTTTGTGTTTCGGCCCTATGATGATGCATCTGGACGGATTGAGCAGAATGATGGGTTTAAGGTTCACTGATTCTCTTTTAGCACCACGACTAAAATCAGCCTCCGCCTCCACCACCTCATCCTCAGCCTCCGCCACCACCACTTCCTCCTCCTCCTTAACCTCCTTTTCACTCAATCACACACGGCGGAGGCTGGTTTTGAAGGTGGTGTTTCAAAAGGCTTCCGGTGAACCACTCCGTCGCTATGAGATCTACACAAGCTATGAGGGCACCCTTTTCTTTTCTTTATTTTTCATGAGTTTTGCCTGGAAATGCTCTAAATTTGTATGGAGTGTTATTGTTGTCAAAATCCTGATCCGGACATGCGATTCCACGATCTTACTATTCAAACATCAAATTATATTTTGAAAAAAACTGCAAAATTGATTTTGAAAACTTTTGGTGCGGTTGATGGAATCCCACCCGACTTTCCTTCTGTATTGGCCCTTAATTAATTAATTTTTTAAAAATTCAATTAAGGTGTGTTTGGAAGCCTTGGAACTGCAACGCTGAGCAGAAGTTTGCTTCTCATGGCATTGTAAAAGTTTGTAGGTTGATGTGGGCAAGTTTTTTTTTTTTATGGATTGCGATGATTAATAGCATCGCCACCATATGCGGTGTTTGTTAGGGTTTTCCGTTCTGTGCTAGTACATCTGTGGAGAAACAAGAATGGGAAAGAAAGGGTGGAAAACACTTGAGAAAGAGTACCAAAGAAAGATGATCTCAGCTTTGTAACAATTTTCTGTTCATTTAGCAAGCTGGCCTAATTTATAGAGATTATTTGGACTTCAATTCAAATTTGATCAATTTAGTATATTTATATTTCTTTCAATTCATTATGGCAAATTCTTGGGAAATATCATTTTTCCACATACATATGGAAAGACGCTGAAATTATAAAAAAAAAGTAAAAACTTTTTGTTGTAATATTAAGAGGGGATTGAATTGAAATTATACAAGGTAAAAAAATTTAGTTGTAAAATTGAAAATTTATTATTCAACATTTAGGATTTAGGAATGATAAGTTTATTACTCAATTAATACAATTTGAAATTTTTTTTTATTTTATTTTTAAATTTGCAATTTAAAACCTGGTCTTTCCATAAGTTACGAAAAGACCGTCTTTCAAGAGACAGATTCCCTTAAATATTTGACCATAATTTATTTTATCGTTATTCACCATAAATTAGTTTATCATTATTGTTACATAAGCCTATGACAACCATGTAAATTTTACATGATAATAATATTAATAAATATTTAAATTTCATATAATTTCATTATTACGAACAATAACATAACAATATTTTTTTTAATAGAAGATAATTGACACATTGAAATATACTTCCTCCGTCCCGAAATAAATGGTACGTTGAAATTTGGTTGAAATGTGGCTCGGAATTTTATGCAATAAGATGTGATAAAGAATAATTGTGAAAAAATATGAATATTTTGGAAAAGTAGTGTGGTCATTCATAAAGTTGTTAAAGTTAAAAAGAACATTGTAGGAATTTTACAACATATTTTTACCATTTTGGGTAATAATTAAAGTGTCATTTTATGTGGGACGGACGAAAATAGAAAGTGTACTAATTATTCCGGGACGGAGGGAGTATAAAATTACACACTTGATGTAATACCGTCATCATTTATTTTCTGTTCAAATTCTTGTTATATCCATTCGAATTTGATTTATTTACAATTTTCGTTGTTTGTTGAACAAATCCATATCTATATTTCCTTGAAATAGAAGTCATGCTCCACAATGGGTATCTCATGTTCTTCCATGTGAATGAAATTGTGGAGCTGCCATTTTCCTTCATTTGGGACATTGCATAAAAAAGGTGTCATCTCTGCTTCAAATTGGCGAATGCCCTTTCCACGATGGTCCGTAGAAAAAAATGCTGATAGTTAAACTGTTCAAGTATTTTTCTAAGTTGCCTATTTTTTTCTATAATTTGGCATATGATGCCTCGCATTTGGATACATAAAATATATTTTTTGTATTTGGATATCTTGAGTTCACCAAATAATATTTTCCTATAGGGTAAAACATTTTTAATCACAATATAAAACAAGAATATATGAATCTTCAACATCTATATAATGCATTTTGAGTGTGTATGGAAAATTGAGAAAATGACAGAATTGGTTCCCACTTTTTGGCGAAATTACAAGTTTCCTTCCCACTTTTACAAATTGTTCTTAAAACATTCCCAACTTTAAGTCGATTGTTCTGATTTTGTTCCTTTACCTTCTGACAACCGGTTAATTCAAATCAAATATCCAATCAAAGGTCAATATGGTGAAAATTATAAATTCATCTTATTTAAAAACCCTTTTGAAAGCTTTCACTAATAAGTGTATTTGGAAAGAACTTGATGTGCAATTAAACATAAATTTAAAACATAAGGGTAAAATTTTAAGCTCCACATACGAATTATTGCTGCTCACTTAAAAAAAATTCGCGAAGGCGGTGGCTTGTCGTAGGCTTGTCTCCGACGATGGACTTGGATTTTACTTCGGCTCAGTCGTCGACTGTGTTGTGTGGCTCTGGGTTTTAATCCGGCGGTGGCTCTTTCTCTCGATTTCAAGAAGATGGTGGTCTAAGTGGGTTTATCTCTGGTGGTGGCTTTAATTATTCTCCGATGGTGGCTCCGCTTGTTCATGGCGGTGGTGGATTTGGGTTTTTCACTATAGGTGGTTATCGGTTCATCTGCGCCGGTGGTTTCATTTATTCACGACGGTGGCTGTGGATTTCTCTTTGGCGATGGCTTCGTTTATTCTCAGCGGGTGGCTGCAGAATTCTCTTTGGCAATGACTTCGTTTATTCTCGGCGAGTGGTTGTAGGTTTGTCGTTGGTGGTTGCTCCTCAGCAACAACAAAAATCCAATATTAATTTGTGATGGATTTTCACAAGCATTGCATATCTATCAATTACAATTATGATTGTGAATACTGCTGTCTATTACTTGTGGATGATTTGGGAAGAGAATTCTCATAATGACCCGCCGCTTCTAACTTGCTGTCTGCAACTCAAAACTTTAGTGATGCATTTGTGATTGAAGGAGAGGATATAGTACTGGTTATGAAGAGCTGATCTATGGTGTTTAGTTTAAAATGAAAGTTATTGTTTAGTATATGAGTGATCCCTTCCAACAACATGAATGTAGCATATGACAATTGATCAATGCATTATGTAACGATACCTTTGGAGAAATCATCTTCCCTACATTTAGAGAGATGCATTTCATGCGGCTTGATAAATTATTTTCCACCAAATGCATATGGAATCATACTGATGAAGATTTTATTGCATAGAAGCATGAGTAGTCTGAACGGCTAATTTTTCTCACTATATATTAAACTTTTTACCCTGCTTTGAGTATGAAATATAATTCAAGTCTAAGAAGATCACATTAGGAAGCCATTCAATAGAGTTTTATTAATTTTAAGGCTTCTTTCAAAATACTTTGGAATAATACATTCATGTACGAATGGAAGCATTGTGTTTAACAAACAATTAGTATAATCTAAAAGCTAAATATTTTCTTGAATGTTCCACATACGTACCAAAATTTAGAACATAATCGATTTACTAACACCATCATTTTAAACGAAAATACTATAGAAAACCAATATTCATCAACTCACCCTATGACTTAGACACGAAAGCAGATTGCAGAGCAATGAAGAACATACAACAAAAGCAGAATGGATAATAGTGAGTATGCCAGTTTGAGTGTGCATATTTTAGAAATGTTTACAAAACTAATCCACTAACAAAAGCTATTGTAATCCTCTCATGTTACATGTCTATAAGAGGATGATTGTTCAGCTTAAATTACACCCGTCGAACAACAAAATAATTCAAAACATTCCAAAATTATCTATGCCCCTAGCTTCAGTACCAAGCCTAGTTTCTGCACCACTTCATGACTCTCATGGTCATTATCTTCATGCACACTTGTAGAATAAGCTCCATAGTTACTTTCTTTTCCGGACCAGTCCTTATTCTCATCGTCAACTTCATAATTCGACTCAGAATCAGGTTTATCCGCGCCATAGCCCTTGTCTACCTCACTAGAAGCATTTACAACTTCAGCAAAGTAAAAACATACTGTAAGAAAGTTGCATTTACATGTTAATTTAATTTTTAAATCATAATAATCTAATAAATTAAACTTTATAGTACTACTAATTTTTATCATAGTATGATGTTTGATTAGGCTTTAAATGGTAACCAAGACAACACAAGAAAGCATCCAAAAAGCATATGGAGTATTATGCCTAAATAATACATTTCAAACTAAAAAACACTTATATCCTAAAACGGTGAATGAATGTAATAATGGAAGATATCTCTTTATCAAATCACATTGATAAAACTATTACCATACTATATACCTAGAAACATAGCTTCAAAATTAAAATAATAAATTAATTAAAACACATAGTTGATGCTACAAAAAGAAGATTGCAAGTCACTCAATACTTATGACTAATCCTAGCAAATGTTGCAAAAAGTGACTAAGAAAATGAAAACAATTAATTAATGCAGTGTTGCAAAAAGTAGTAAACTATGGAATGAGTCTCTATGAACATATAGTATACTCCCTTATAAAGATGATCATGGGTTTGGGTCTAGGTCGGGTCTAATAGAACCCAGATCTGACCCTAAGAAAATTTAGTTAGACCCAGACCCGTCGGGTCTAAAAATTTTAGACCCGTACCCAGATCCGATGGGTCTAAACGGGTATTGGGTCCAAAACGGGTCTAATATTCTATTTTTTTCTTCACTAAATAAAATATATAATATCTTATATGCAAATAATTGAAGTTCAATATGTATTAAAATTATTTTTCAAGATAACAAAATATACAATACATATTATTTGTTGAATTTGAAATAAAAAACACAAAGAGAATATAAAAGTAATTTAGAAATTTGGATAAAATTATATATAGTTAGGCTTATATGTGTCTACGGGTTGGGTCTGGGTCGGGTCTGGGTCTTAGTATTTTAGACTCGGACCCGGACCCGTATCTAAAAATCTAGACCCATACACGGACACGAACCTCGACCCGATTTTTTTGGACCCATACCCGACCCAATGGGTCTGGGTCGGGTCCTAGACACATGATCATCCCCACTCCCTTAGTCCCACCATTAATTGCACAATTTCCTTTTTAGTCCGTCCCATTAGAAATTGCTTAATTTGACTATTTCCTCTTTTGGCAAAATTTGACCATGTTCTTTTCTTACAATACCCTTACTAAATTTATAAATTTACAAAGCCGTCAATAAAAAAAATACCCTCCTTAACTAACAAATTAATTAAGACAAAAACTAAACATAACATTTTAACTCCTAAAACTTAAATCAGATTCTTAATTTACCTAACAACTATTTTAAATCTTCAACTACCAATCTTTAATGCCCATTTCTTCAACTACCCGACCTTATCTCTTCCATTTGCATCGAGAAACCCAATTTCTCCCATCTCCACATTTCTCTCATCTCTATCTTCTCTTCTCCCATCTCAGAAACCCTAGCTCTCAACCACTACTCTCCTCCGGCGTCTCATAAATCACCTCAGCCCTCATCACCAATGTGGGTATCATATTTACCCATTCTACCAATACAAACTGCACCTCCTTACCCCCGATGGGCTCCGATACAAATCAGATTTCAGGAGACCTTAACTTGAAATCGATGAATCTCTCTTATATTTGACTGATTCGCAGCAACCTTCGGAATGGAAAGAATATACCGACGATGATACCTTCAAATCTCAGCCATTGAAGCGCCCAACTTCCATCGGCAATGATGCTGCAATTGAGTCAGCGGTGGCGCATGAGAGGGTTTTGGCGATGCGTCTCCTTGGTGGCGCTGTTGGAAAATGAGGCTCACTGGTGGCGCGTGTTTGCACCACTCTCTTATCTCCAAATCTGCCTCCATCTTCAAAGCACCGCCGCCTGTAAGCTCTGACTCGGTGGAAATTGGGCGGATCAACACATCGGACGACATCCGACTATGGGTTGATGAGATAAAAATCCCTAGACCCCTTCTTCCCCCAAGAAGAGGTATCCGATTGTCCCCTGCTATCCAATTTTTTTCATTTCTAGGGTTTCATTGGTATCCAATTTGGGTGTAGCGTTTCATTATTGAATTGCTAACTTTTGAAAATTTACTATTATGCTAAATTCTGAAATGCTTAGTTTTGAAAATATTGCTGGTGAAATACTCAAGCATCCTTATGCTGTTGGAAATGCTAACTTGCTGAAATACTCAATGCTGTTGTTGATAGAAGTTAATAGTAATACTCTATTAATAGTGATTTTGCTATTTGTTGCTACTGATTATGATATTGATTATTTGTTGCAGATGATGCTAAATGTTTCTGATTTACTAACTTACTTTTTGTTCTCTTTTTTGTTACTTGTTTCAGGTATAAAGTAGCAACATGGGGGCTATAAGCCCCCATAGGAAGGCTGCGTGGAACAATTTTTGGGGATTCTATTTTGTTGTCTTCAAAAAGGTTCTATCTTTCAGTACCTTCAAATTATTTGGCCGAGTACGTTAGCTCGGTTGTTATTTTTTGGTTTTGAACTTATATGGCCGAGTATGTTAGCTTGGTTGTTATCTATTGGATGTGAACTTATGTGTCCGAGTATGTTAGCTCGGTTGTTGTTTGTTGGCTGTGACCTAATCTTCCTGACTATTTTAGATCGTTTGTTGGTTGTTAGTTGTTGGTTGTGACCCTATGTGCCCGAGTATGTTAGCTCGATTGTTGTTTGCTGGCCGTGACCCTATGTTGCTCAGGTTCTGGTTATGCATCTCATGTTATGTGGGTTTTGAAAACAGGTTCCTGCACCAAATGTCAACCTTGTTCATTAATATGAGGCTGAGTGGTGCTGGAACCATATATTAAAATCATTTGTGCTGCTAAGCTAGGCATACAACGTAAGCCGATTGAGAAAGTGCTGCTAATTTTGTACTTGATATGTGTTTCTTGTGCTACACAACCATGGGTTATGAACCCGTAGGACGACATTTCATGTTGTCATTGAATTTGCTATTAGCTGCCACTCACTGGTTCTCATATTTTTGCGAAATAACAAAAACTAAAACAGTGTTTTTCATTCAAAAATGATTTGATGTTACAACATAAACATGCCCACAAATTACAACATGTTTACATGATAAACAAAATCATGCAACACTACCATTTCACAAAATAACCTAGCCTAAAATGTTAAGCTTGTTGTTGGTTTCCATCTAGCCTGTCTAGCTCTTTCATAATCTTCACAATCTTGTCAGTCCTGTTCTGGCTCGTTAAAAACTGAAACATTCCCTTACTAGATTGATATATGCATCTAGGTCATTCTGAAGTAGCCCCTAACGTGCAAGTGCATCTTTTTTTTATGTGTGGAACTGAATACCTATTGTCTCCTTTCTATTTCATAGCCTCAATCATCACGGCCTGTAAGGAGATAAAAATACAAACACCTTCACTAGGTTAACATTAAACAAACAAAACAATTAATCAACCGGGCTAGCTTAGTGGACCACTGGAAATTTAATAATTCCAAATAGGGAAAACCATCAAAAAGAACATAATCAAATAGAACGTAAATGAATAGAAGTGAAGTGAAGTGAAAATGATGGTAGAACTAGAAGGCATGTTGGCAACTTACAGATTGAGGAGTAAAAGGGTCAATATAGCTTCCTTCCGTCTTGGTCATGCGGTTCCTCATATAAGGGTCGCAGGACAAGTAGAGATTCTTCACCAGAATTTGACCATCTGCAGGCACCTTCAGCTTCAATCTGGTGCTTTTTGATTCCATATCACTCTCTTTTGGGAACCCATTCACGTAGTTTTTTAGTACCATCTGCTTGTTCTCAACCTCCATTTCTCTTCTTTTTCTGTAAATTTACGAGTAACGGGAGTTCTTGATGTATTACTATGGTGATAAGTACTTGCGTATATATACTATTTCCGTACCACTATAAATTACTTATTTCCTTTTTTGGTCAAACTTCGTAAACTTTTATCGTAATATAAATTAATCTATACGGAATATATAATAAAAATATCATGCGATATATTGTTAGATTTATTTTAACATATATTTTTAAATATTAATTTTTTATGCGACATTATTATAGGTAACTAGAGCTATTTACGATCAAACGTCTTCACTAAATAAATAAATAAGTAATTTAGAGTTGGACGGAGGGAATAATTCTTAACTACTACCACTGTCCCACAATAAACTTCCTATTTTTCTTTTTGGGACGTTCCACTATAAACTTCCTAATTCTAAACTTTCTACATTTAGTCATAAATATGTTGTAATAACTATTTCTTTCATTTGATTTATGTAGGATCACTTTCATCACCCATTAAAAAATGTCAATAGACTTATTTTAAAGTTTGCGCAAAAAGTAATTTGGAACTTTAAAATAGAATATAGCAAGATTCTAGTAGAATAAAGTAATCTCGAAATGATTTTGCTAGTACCACGAAATTTATGGACATCTCTAGAACAATGTTTGATGCTAAGAAGACTGTGTAATGGTGAGATAGTACTAACCCGCTCAATTTATTAAATAATCAATCTTTCTCTTTAACATCGAGGCTACCCCACAGTAGTTGAGACATTTCTAATCCCACTGCATGAACTCCACTTGATTCTCTCTATCCTACTCATTAATTTTACATTTAATATTTAATTTATAAAAATTTACCTAACAAAATAAATTCAAATGTGAAATTTAATAATACATTTGTAATTTTTGAATATAATTTCATTTCAATTTTTTTCCAGAAATTGATTTCAATTATTAAAATTTATTTTATGAAGCATAATTAGAAAGAACCAAATATTTTTTTAAAGAATGTTATTTCATTTTTTTAAATGACCAAAATTTAATTTATATTTTGAAAAATAAAAAAAGAATTTATAGATTTTTATACACCCTCTGTCCCAGCTTAAACCGCAGAGAGAAAAAGAAAGTGTCAAAATTTTAGATCTAGTAAAATGACCATCTTGCCCTTCTTCCATCTTCCCCAATAGCAATACCGCAAACAAACAGCACCTATGACTAGCCACCACCAGCATTCAAACTCCTCAAACAACTCAGTTGATGCTAATATTCACAACATCGAATCAAAATTTACAAATAAATCATCACAAATAACCCACTTTACCCATTAAAAATCGTCATTCAATTCCATAGTTCCCGACGTCATCCCGGAGTCCTCGCTA
The DNA here is from genome assembly GCA_032355605.1 of Rubia tinctorum. Lineage (NCBI taxonomy): Eukaryota > Viridiplantae > Streptophyta > Magnoliopsida > Gentianales > Rubiaceae > Rubia > Rubia tinctorum. The sequence continues at coordinate 11,644 of JAULKM010092375.1, forward strand.
TCGTTCAAGCCATCAAGTCGTCCTCATCGATGTATTCCTCGTCGTCACCGCTCCTCTTCTCTCCGCCATCGAATCTTTTAACGCTCATCATCGCTCCCATCGCTCGTCATCACCGCTCTCATCGCTCGTCGCCGCTCCCATCATCGTCGCTTTGCACGAACGGCGACGAGGATTTCGATCAACCAGAGCAGAAAATTCCAATGGAGGCGGCGGTTAAGTAGGGTTATGCATTGGGTGATTTAGAAAATTTACGAGAAGTAGATTTGATTTATCAAGATAAAGGATGAGTATCATATTCAGGGTATTGTTTTGGGCTTCAGATTTTGGGCTTAGGGATATAAGCCCAAAATTAGAATGGTTGATTTTGTAGTTTTGTTAATTATAAGTAAGGGTATGTTTGTCATCTCATAAAAGTATTCAAGCCAAACTTTTCTAAAATAGGAAAGTGTGCAGCTTATGGTGGGACAGACGAAAATAGAAAGTGTGCAGCTTATGCTGGGACGGAGGGAGTAGAATTTTTTTAGATTTTTAAATAACAGAAAAAAATTATATTAAAAAACATGTTTTTTTAAAAAAATGGTTGGAACACGTGACACCACCAGATTGGGCCATGTATCCCAATCAACTTTTTTAAAAAGCAAAAAAAAGAGGGGACAAAGGGGGCCACGTGGCCCAATCACAGGGTGCCACATGGCACCCCAAGGTCAAATAAATCAAGCGCTGCAGAGCAGCACATGGCCTCTGCCTTTGGCCTCGACACAAAATCGGCTGCATTTTTAAATGCCAAAGGGGTGGGCTGCAAAATGCAGCTCGTTTGAGATCCCACTGTGGGGGGTTTTTTGGGCTCCATTTCGTCCCAATTTTTAATCGAGCACGAATTAAGACCTCACTGCACATGCTAAAGCACTCCATTTTTCCCCCACAGTGGTTGAGCTCACTTTGATCTCACTTCATGAACCCCACTTGATTCTCTCAATCCAACTCATTATTTCTAGCTTAATATTTAATTCAAATAAATTTACCTAACGAAATAAATTGAAATGTGGAATTTAAATGTGGAATTTAATAATTCACCTATCATTTTTTAATTGAATTTTGTTATTTCAAATTTAATTTCCAATTTTAATTTTTAGATTTAATACACCTATAATTTAGGTTTTAATTTTAGTGTTTGTATTCTTGTTTTAAAATTGATTTCATTCACGTTGTTTTTTATTCTCGTTTAATACACCATTATATGTTTATGTTTTAATCTTGCTTATAATACTATTTTATTAATAATTTATTGAAATGATTAATTCTATATAAAATAATTAATAAAAAATTGATATATAGAAACTATACATTTGCACAGTAGAATTATTTGGAATAGACAAATTAAAATAATATTTAAATTCGAACTTAATGAGCTACTATAAAGAAGAAGATATAAATGGAGAAAATTTGGAATGAATGTAGTGTAAAAAAATTGGGTTAATTTGAACGTTTTTATAGCCAAAAAATCTGGATCGCCATATCACGCCATGTATTTTACTGTATTACGCCATGTATTTGTATGTATTTAATATAATATGTATTTTAAATTAAATTTAAAACATAAATTTAATAAAATGATATGAAAAATTTAGACCCGCCGGAATGGGTTCAGACCCGCCGCCGCCAAAAAATTCAGACCCCTCTACTTCCTCCACCCTCTGGCGTCCCCTCTCTTTTTTCTCCGCCGCCCCCCGTATACTTCCTTTGCCCGCTCTCCTCTCTTCCCTCCAATCTCCGCCCGATATGTGCTCCGATCTCTTCCCTCTGATTTCCGCCCGATCTCCGCACTCCTTTCTCCCTGGTCTCCTCTCTCATTTCTCTTCGCCCCCGACGTTGTCTTCCCCGTCGTCCGCCATCACTAATCTCGAGCGTGAAATGCACACGCGACCCATATTTGTGCGCGTGAAATGCACGCACGCGTTCTCCCTCCCCCCGGCCGGGTCTCTTCTTCGCTGGCCGTTCTCCCTCCTTCCCGGCCGGTCCCTTCTCCTCCTCACCGTCCGGTCCTTTCTCCCTCCCCCGGCCGGTCCCTTCTCCTCCTCACCAGCCGGTTCTTTCTCCCTCCCCCCGGCCGGTCCTTTTTCCCTCCCCCCGGCCGGTCCTTTCTTCCTCCCCTCAGACGATTTCTTCTCCCTCACCCCGGACGGTGGCGGAAACGGTGTGTGTTAGGGTGGTGGTGAGGTGGCGCCGTTGAGGTGATGACGACGGTGTTAGAGTGAGGATGATGGCGTCGGCGAGAAGGTGGTGGCGACGGCGGCTAGGTGGCAGCGATGAGGTGGTGGCGAGGCGGCGGCAGAGGGAGGTGGCGGGGAAGAAGTGTTAATTTTTGTTTTTTTCTAAATTAAAATTTGTTTTATACATGTACATACGTATCAGGGCGTAAGTAAGTAAAATACAGGGCGTGGTTTAGCAACACCCAAAAAATTGGAGTAGAAACAAAAAATAAAAGAAAATGGAAACAAATTGAATTAGAAAATGGCAACAAATTGTTAGGCGCACATGAGTTTGTCAGGAGCATTCAATGCACAGCCGGATCAATTTGTGTAGCTGGACCAGCGGGCTGCATTTGCTTCGAGCCCCCACTGTGGGAATTTTCGGACTTGGTTACATTTCAATTTTTAATAGAGCTTGAATTGAGCCCCCACTGCACATGCTCTAAGACCATATACAATGGTAAAACTGCACTGAGCACGCTTTTGCGTTATCATTTCATTAAATAATCAATCTTTCTCTTCTACCTCAGCAATTAAGCCCGCAACTAAAGCACTTCATTTTTCCCCACAGTGGTTGAGCTCATTTTGAAATAACTACATGGACCCCACTTGATTTTTTCTATCTTCCTCATTAATTTAACCTTTAATATTTAATTTAAATAAATTTACCTAACAAAACAAATTCGAATGTGAAATTTAATAATAAAAGTGTAATTCTTTAATTTAATTTAATTTCAATTTTTTTAATATTTATAATTAATTTTAATTTTTCAAAATTATTTTATTAACTAGAATTAAAAAATAACCATATGTTTTTTTAAAGAATGTAATTTCAATTTTTAAAAAGAACCAAAATTTAATTTAGATTTTGAAAAAAAATTGGGATTTTTTTCGATTTTTAAATAGCAAAAAAAAAATTGGATGTTTTGAAATTCATTTTTTGAAATTTTGTTTGGGACACGTTGCACTACCTGATTGGGCCACGTGTCCCAAGCAGGTTTAAAAAATTAAAAGGGGGACATCATGTGCTACGTGGCCCAATTTGAGGGTGCCATGTGGCACCACAATTCAAAAAAGGAACAGAATTCGACATGGGGGCAGGGGCACGTGAAGTTTGGTGGGGAATTGAAGTGGGCACGGGCTCAGACTTCCCAGTTGGAGCAGCGGGCTTCCGAGCCTCCCATTGTGAGGGTTTTCGGGCTCAGTTCGTGCTCAATTAAAAATTGAGCCCAATCCGAGCCCCCCATTATTCATGCTCTAACAACCAAATGTGAATTATTTGACTACCTTGGCACTCTCTCTCTTCTCACGGAAAACCCAACTTTTATTCGATATTTTTCTTATAAGAAAATGAGGATCAACAATTTATTTTAAATAATATTTTTGTTATTGAATAAGTGTGGAATTTATCTCTTCACATTATGAAGAAAATAAGGGTAGTAACGTGTTATTGTATTCATGCTCTAAGGTACATTATATAGAGGTAAATAGTCCTATACATAAAAGGAAAAATAATATCAAATCTAATCACAATTCCAAGTAATATTCACATAATATTACTATTCCTTAACACTCATCCTCAAGTTGGAGCATGAGAATAAAAAATGCCCAACTTGCCAAGTAATGAATGAAATTGATTCCGTCCGAGATCTTTGGTGAACAAATCCGTAGGTTGATCAGATGTGCGGATATGATGAGTAACAAGAGTACCAGACTGTACAAGATCATGGACGAAATGACAATCAACCTCTATATACTTCGTACGTTCATGGAACATCAGATTAGCTACAATATGAAGAGCATATTGACTGTCACAAAATAATCGCATAAGAGTAGAACGCCCAACACCTAAGTCCCGAAGCAAAACCTTAAGCCACAACAACTCACAACAAGTAACAACAATAGCATGATACTCCGCTTCAGCAGAAGAACGAGAAATTGTAGGTTGCTTCTTGGTCTTCCATGGAACAGGAGAATCAACAATCGTCACAAAGTACCCATAAAAGAGCATCGTGTAACGTGACATGCAGACCAATCAGAATCATAATAAGTAGTTAACTGTAACGAACTACGTGAAGAGAGAAATAAACCTTAACCTGGATGACTGTTCAAGTAGTGAAGAACTCGAATCGCAGCTTGCCAGTGAGGAACACAAGGAAACTTCATAAACTGAGCAAGCGTAAAACTTAATAACTAAGCTTAAGACGAGTGAGGGTCAGGTAAATGAGGCGACCAACCAGGCGTCGATATTGCTTAGGATCATTATAAATGGGGTCTTCAACTTTTGCAAGATCATGTTGTTGTTCCATAGGAAAAATCAGTCGGCTTAGAAGCCGATAAACCTGTGTCACATAGGATATCTAAAGCATATTTTCATTGTGACAAAAACATCCCACCTGGTCTTCTACCAATCTTTATACGCCAGAAATACTTAAGTGTTTACCAAAATTCTTCATATGAAAACAAGAGCTCAAGTATTTCTTGAATTCAGAGATGAGCGACGAAGAACTACCAGCAATGACCAAAATCATCCACGTAGACAAGGACATACAAAGAAACTGAGCCACGAGTGAAAGCAGATAGAGAATAATCTGCCTTACTCTGCAAAACTAAATGCACGTAAAGCCTAAGACAACTTGGCAAACCAATTGCGAGGAGCTTGAAGAAAACCATAAAGCTATTTCTGAAGGCTACATACCTAGCCGGGGGGGGGGGGGGGGTGGATAGCCCGGTGGAGGACATATGAACACCTCTTCATGCAAATTACCATGTAGAAAAGCATTATGCATATCCACCTGTTGAATGTCCCAATCACGAATGACTGCAACTGATAAAAATAGGTGAACTGAACTCATTTTCGCAACAGAGGCAAATGTCTCAGTACAAATAGGATTGATAAATAGTATGACGGATGCTGATATTGGTCTTTCCGACATTTGTCACTATTGTGCTATGGAAGTAGGTGATTATGATAAGATGATTTTTTCACATGCTGATTTAGATAATATGGTTCAGAAGAGACACATAGAGTTTCTCAATAAAGTTGATGGTATACTTCTTCTTGAATATTTTATAGAAAATAAAGAGGAGAATAGTTCATTCTAGTATGCTATACAAGTAGATTCCGATAATCAAATTCGTAACTTTTTTTGGTGCGATGCAAAATCAAGAATTAACTATGAATGTTTTGGTGATGTTTTGTCTTTTGACAAAACATACAAAACAAATGACTATGATATGCCATTTGCACCATTTTGTTGGTGTGAACCATCATAGGCAAACCATCACCTTTACTAGTGCATTGATAAGTGATGATACCACAGAGACGTTTGTTTGGGTTTTTGAACAATTTTTACATGTAATGGGAGGAAAGATGATGAAGACCTTTTTCACTGATCAGACAATGACAATTGGTAATGCTAATAAGTGGGTTTTTCGAGATGCACATCATCAGGGCAGACCCAAGGGCAGTGCGGGTTGTGCTGGTTGTGCTCCCGCACTGGGCCCAGAAATTAAGAGGCCCCAATTTTTTTAATTTGGCCCTATATGTATCAGTTTTTGTTTTTTTTCTTCCTTAATATTAAGATCTGAGCTTTTACACTAGCTAGGCTGACCCATTTTAGTATTTTATCCAAGATTTTAACTAAAAAATAAGTAAAGAAGAAGTTTAATTTATGGCCTTTTATGGAGAATTTAAAATTTATTTAAAATGAGTTAAAATTGGGTTGGTCCAATCACTAAATTTAAATTCTCTTTTAAAATTTCGAGTTGGATTTTAGACCAAATTAAAAGGCAATGAAAGATAATTTTCAGTTTAGTAACATGTGATACTTCAAGTAGGGCCCTTTTAGTGAATATTTCAAACTTGAACTTATAAATTTTAATGGCCTTTTCGTTTTAGGAACATTTATGTTTGTTTGGAGTGTTTGTTGAAAAATCTGAAAATGGAAAATATGAAGTGAAATATTGAAATTGCTTAATGCTATACTTTGTTTGTCTCTTTTTAAACTCCCACTTTGATTTTTTGAAGTTAAAAATACATAAGTATAGCTGTTATTATCTTTAAATATAAACAACTAAAGTTACAGAAAATAATATTTATTACGGCGAATCTAACAAAATCTTGTGTGATACTATTCTAATTTATATATAAATGTAAATTTATGATAAAAGTGGCCCACTTTTGACTTAAAAACTTAAAAGGGAAAGGTTAATAGAGGATAGGGAGAGTATAAGTTATATTGATGAAGGGATTATGAGATTTCAAAATTTTCATTGAATTACTTTATTGCATTGCATCGACTTGTTCTTACTAAGCAAAAAAATTATGATTGTATTGATGAAAAATTAAATTTGCATCAATATATTTTACAGAATAATTTGCATCGATACATTTTTATTTCTTTTTATAAAAGGGCCCAAATTAAATGTTCGCACTGGGCTTCAAAATAGCAAAAAACATTGCGTAACTTGTCACATATCTTTACCAAACTCAAATAATTCAATTCCAACTTAATGCAATGTATCTATAAGGGAGAAACTGAAGAAGATTTTTTGTCAAATTGGACAGACTTGCTTGAAGCTTATGATTTTAAGGAGGAGAAATTGATGCATACACTATTTGAGAAAAAAGAGAAATGGGTTCAAATTTATGGACGTCAACACTTTTGTGCATGTATAATTTTTTTGTCATTTTAGTTAATTTCATGTGTTGTATTAGGATTTTGAACTTAGTTCCCCACTTTATCTTCTCAAGTTCTTAAAAAGGTTGGGGGAACATTAAGAAGTTACTTAATTTCATGTGCTCTATGTTAACGCTAGTGCCAAATGCTCTTAAAGGAACAATTGTGCGCCAAACATTTTTGAGCCAATCCTTTTACATGAGACCCTCAGCTCTGCACTCACTCTTATTTTGTATTCATTTACATGTCTAGAATATTTTCTTAAATATAATATTTTTTCAATATATACACCTCAATTTAATTATATTATACTTCTTCTTTAATCTTATGTAGATATGACTAGTACACAACGTGGTGAAAACATGAACAATTATTTTAAGAAGTACTTTAAGAGAAAACATATTCTTCGCGAGTTCATGCACCAATTAGATAAAGCATTGTCACTTCATCGCTTGACAGAAAGAGAAACAGATGTGAAGTCAAGCCAAAATGAGCCAAATTTAGTATCAAAATGGATTGTCGAACGCTAAACACGAGATTTTTATTTGAGAAAGATGTTTTTTTCTTTTCCAGGTGGAGTTCAATACACGTGTGGATCTTGGTGCAAATAATCTACGAGATAGTGATGATAGTTCATTTTTGTTAGTATCTTGCCACCTTTTCTTCTGTCCTATGACTAAGCATTCCTCCACAAAGCCCCCCCCACCAAATTGGGGTAGAAATTCCCTTCTGTGGTCATCGCCCAAAGGATTTGGACGTCCCAGCTAGGACATTGTGAGATTTCTCCATGGAAAAACACCCCCATAGATAAGAGTAGTTGGACATATCGCAAAACCTGGTGGACTATTGCGGTACTCTTGGACAATTGTCTCTTCTCCGTACCCAAACGAATCCTCCAAAAACTGCTCAATGAGAATAGAAGGCCTTGTCGGTGTGTCCTTGGAACATCCTTCCCATATTTCCACCCAAAAGCTTGGGGGGATCTCCCGATGTGTCATTGTGTCCTAGTCATCTAAGTCGAAATGGATGATCCTCCTCTCATCATTGTCAGCTGTTTGCTCCAAGGTTGTCAAAAGCTCCAAAGTCCACCTTATGTAAGTCTTGGAATGCATATCTATGAAACCCTTTAGGCCTATTCGGCTTAGCAAATAAGTGACGGGCTTGAGTAGGCCTAGAGCTTTCAAGGTCTCCTTGCATGCAAACTTCGGCTCCAGAATGGTCCTCTTTGGGTTATTTAGATATATCTACCTCCGGGCTGCAGTCCCAAAAATGTTGGCCAACCCCATGAACTCCTCAACAAAAAAGGCGAGGTTAGGAAGAAGGGAAGTCGTTGGCTTTTGTCTTCCAGCTATAGCCGACTTCTTCCCTTTCTTACCCCAGAAAGTTGTTCCTTTTTCCGGCCAACTCCTTTTTGAAGCCATTCTATCACAAGAAGAAGAAGATGGTAATTCAAGAATATACAAAGGTATGCATCAACATCAAGTATCATTCAAGAAGAACACTCTTTCTAAATAGCCAACACATTCCAAACCATGCCATTGTAACATAAAGGCTATTTAATCAACAATATTCTTCCTAAATAACACACTCATGGAAATTCATATCACCTTATCAAAATGATCATGCAATCAAGAATGATTCCTCCTAACAACCACAACAAGGAAGATCATATCATTAAAGCACAAGAACATATACTTCCCCCACACTTAGTTCAATACAAGATCATTCATATAATCCACATGCTTCCCCAAAAACACCTCATGGCTTTGAAAATCATGCTTTTTATCACAACACAATCATGCTAAAGAAAGCAAGTAAACACAAGGTTCAAAGGGTTACTCGGAGTTTGGGGCTAAGAGCTGAAAAATCCACACAAGAAGAAGCAAAAATGCTAATTTTTAAGAGAAAAACTCCAAATTTTGAGTTTCTCCAAAGTGAAGTGAGAGTGAGTGTTCTTGAAGAACTTGAATGGGTTAAATGATTCCAATGGATAGGGGAATGTACTATGGACTCTTATTTTTAGCAATTCATGCTCCTCTAAAAGAGGGTGGTTTAGGAGGGAGGTACAAAGGAGATAGGAATGGCCTTAAAAATAGAAAGTTTAGGGGACAAAAGTACCGCTTAATTAATGCCTAAGGGAGGTGGTGATTTTTAGTATAGTACTATTTACATTAACAATCCTAGAGAATAAAATATTTGCTAAATTAACGGGCAAAAATGCACGTTTTGGCTAATTTTCCCCCCAAAAATCTACTTTTTCCCCACCTTCAGCATGAGACGAGGTAGTGGCACGAATGTGCCATATGATAGCCTTATGTTGACTAGGTTTGACACAAGGCTGCCTCGTGTTGAGGGGCTCTAACACGAGCCTTGCAATTAACACGAGCGTGCTTCCCTGGTGCCTTCCTTTTTTGAAAACATTTTCACCCAACAAGTCCTATTTTCTTTCAACCACAAAACAAGAGACTCAATCTTAAATTTGATAATTAACATGAATTTCACCCCAAGATCCTTTGTCACACACAAAAAATATGCAAAATCTATATACCCAAAATTGTCAAAGCAAAGCAACAAAGAGTACAGTATTTTTGTGTGTAAGCGACGGGACCAGCTATTGCAATTATCGGAAAAGGTCTGAAGTATCTCTTGCAAATATTATAGTTGAGATGACAAGCAATGGTCGATTGCCCGTACAGTTTAAGCTTCACAAGTACAAGGTCCCCTACCTTGAATGAGTCATCGCGCTGTTTACGGTTTGCCATTTCTTGCATTCGATTTAGGGCTCGCTGCAGGTTCTCTCAAGGCAAGCGAGTAGGAGTGCTCTTTGTGTTAACAATTCATCAATTGCTTAGACCGCGATTGTGCCTAATAAGTATGCTGAAATCGCTGGCGTATAGCGGCCGTAAAGAGTTTGAAATGGAGTCATGCAGAGTGAAAGATGGTATTGTAGAAATGAGGACCAACGCTTAGGATACTTAGAGGTGAAGACTCAGAGGTATTGTTCGAGACAATGATTAAGAACCTCCGACTGTCCATCCATTTCTGAGTGATAGGCAGAGCTGGATTTCATAGTAGTTCCTATGAGCTCAAATAACTTTTGCCAAAAACTGGCTTGTGAAGCTGGGGTCACGGTAAAAAACAATGGCACGTGGAGGACCATGAAGCTTGATTACCATGGAGCAAAAGAATTCAACAACTTTTGAAACTGAGTGTTGAGTTGGTAACGGGCCAAAATGAGCATACTTCAAGAGCCTGTTAACAACTACCAATATAACTGTAAAACCCGTGGATAATGGTAATCTGATGATGAAGTCCACGACGACGTCTTCCCATACTCATTCGGGTATAGGTAACGGTTGAAGGAGACCGAGAGGTGGCAAAATTAAATATTTGACTGTTTGACAAACTAGACAGTGCTCCACAAAGCTAGTGACATCCTTTCTGACCCCCTTCCAAAAAAATGCGCAAAGACGTGCCATGGTGCGATTGATGCCGACGTGTTTGCCCATCGGAGTGGCGTTGAACTCACACATCAATGGAATTTTAAGAGCTGATGTAGCACCCAAATAGAACCTATTTTGGTGAAACAACAACCTATCTCGGACCGAGAAAAAATAGCTTCGCCTGGAGAATTCTTTAGCTTCTTGATGATGCCATGTACTTCCTCACAGAGGCTATGTTCAGTTCACAAAGTGTCAATGAAAGCATACGTACCCATAAAAATGGCCATGTGAAGCTCAATTGGATCTTATGCATCACGTCGTGAAAGCGCATCAGCTACGACATTTTCAACCCCTTGCTTGTAATCAATTATGAATTCAAGACCCAACAACTTTTGAACATAGTGTTTCTACTCCAGTATGACCTGCGTGAACAAGCCTCGCAAGCTTTTGTGGTTCGTACGTATGATGAAAGGTCTTCCCAGAATGTATTGACGCCATTTAGCAACTGCTTCCACCACATCTCGAAGCTCCTGCACATATGTTGAGTTACCTAACAATTTTGGACCCAATTTCTTACTGAAGAATACAATGGGTAACCACCTTGCATAAGAACCCCGCTTACTCCAGCTCCTGAAGCATCCGTTTCAACGACAAAGGGCTGCGTGAAATCTGGAAGATGCAAAATTGGGGTGCAAGTCATTGCATTATTCAGGGCCTCAAAAGCTTATAAAGATCCCGTAAGCTATCTTTCTTAAGAAAACCCACTAAGGGAATTGTGACGGTGGCATAGTTAGCAACAAAGCATCGATAATAACCCGTTAAAATAAGAAAACCCCAAAAAAGTTGCTATATTGTCTTGGGCTGTGGCTAATGCACCATAGAATCAATCTTTGAAGATTCACTACTAACTTCCGCAGCAGAGACCACATGGCCAAGGTAGTCGATCAAGTGTCGAAAGAACACACACTTGCTTGCCTTTGCAAATAAGAACCTGTTGCCAAACAATTTAAAACAACCTCAAGTTGGGTCATATGGCTACTTGTCCTTCCTGTAAACAAGGATGTCATTGAAGAATACGATGACAAATGACAAAGAAATGGGCAAAAGAGCTCGGTCATTGACGCTTGGAAAGCCCAATAGGCATTCGAAAGGCTGAAGGGCATGATAAGGAACTCATAATGGCCTTCGTGAGTTTGAAACACAGTTTTGTGGATATCTCGACGATCCATGCAAAATTGGCAATACCCGGAACGTAGGTCTAGCTTTGAAAAGATTGTAGCTCCTCCCAGTTCATCGAGCAACTCATTGATGGTTGGAATGGGAAACCAATCCTTGATGGTAATGGCATTGATTGCAAGGTAGTCAACACAGAAACACCACGAGTCATTCTTCTTCTTGAAGAGTAACACTGGGAGGCCGTCGTCGTGCCTCTCAAAGATAGTATTTATAGGCTCTAATAGCGGCTAACTACTAGAAAGTAGATATTAGCAAGTCGGGGTCGTCCACGAGGAAAAGAGGGTTTTATCGAGTGTTAAACGTAGTTAAAAAGTGCACGAAGAAGTCACTCTACTAATAATGACTATGAGCCACGTTAATGATTAGTCAAACCCATTCAAATTCATCTAAAATCCAAGCAATTTCATCAATCAATAATCATAATTAGCTGTCACACCCAATTATAACCTATGTCAAAGTCTTCCGGGTTTGACCAAAAACCTAGCAAATAATTAACCCACAATCATCAATTAGTTAATCATCCTAGTCTAAATCATGCATTAACTAGACAAGAAAGCACAAAATATGAGAAATCAAATCTCACAAATATATCTACTAATAATGATATTGGGATAGCACAAATATATCTACTAATAATGATATTGGGATAGCACAAATATATCTACTAATAATAACTTACAAGCGAGAAATATTGGGATCGCACAAATATATCTCACAAATATATCTTACAAGCGAGAAAGCACAAAATATAGTCTAAATCATCATAGTCTAAATCATGCATTAACTAGACAAGAAAGCACAAAATATACTTGATAATCAAAGCACAAAATATGAGAAATCAAATCTCACAAATTCATGCTAGAAATGCTTACCAATTGCTCCCAAGAGTATATTTAGCCTAGATTAGTTAAACCCATAACAAATCTACAAGAATCCATGGTAAACATAAGTGAAAAGATGAAGAACTAATATTGTTTTTAGGGTTTTGGGAGAGAATTTTCGGTCAAGAGAAAGTTGAGAATGAGATAGGATTAGGGATATTATAGTACAAGTTATGGTAAAAAAAAGAGTCAAAAGGGGAGCAAGGCGCGCCCGTCGCCTTGGGAGCGCACGGGCTGAAACGCCGGTTGGGGTGCGCATGAGGCCCTGACGCCTGACCGGGCAGTTACAGGCGCTGCCCGGATGTTTTTAGTGCTGAGGCCATTTCCCTTCAGCGGTTTGGGGAGCCCGACCGGGCAGTTGAGAGCCCGGGCCGCGCGCCCGTTCTTCTTTACCCGGCCGGTCTTGTTTCTTCAAATTCGGACTTTTCTTCTACCAAATTGTATTGGCCTTCACTTCTAAACCCTTATTCTCCTTGTGAATCTTCATTCTTGAATCTTACATCATAAACATGATCATAAAAGATCTTCCAAAAATACCTTAAACTAGAGACTTGGGTTATAACTCCTAAATCATCATCCTAATTTTCTTACCAACAAAGCATTCATTATTCTTACATAAAAAGCTTAGTCTATTACAAATATGAGTTTCAAATGTGCTAAAAAGATATGAGTACATCACTCATAAGGATACAATTCCATTAGATTCAAAGTAGGTTAAGAAAAGAAGGATTTAGATATGAAAAACCCAAAACGGCCATCCAACCCCAAACCTACCTAAATTTAGCAATCTTCCAACAAAATGATGACAAAAGATATGCTAAATTCTTCGGAAAATACATGCATTTATCGTCTCATCACTATATTCTAGCATTTATTGGTCATTAACCAACCAGAAAAGACCAAAATGACCTTTGGGCCAGATACAAAATTTTGAAAGATTACCAGCAACAGACTCTCTGTCGGCCATCCCCACCACCACCGGAAATCCTCTCCAATGCTCAGCTTCATATCCAACTGACCACCCGAAGGCCATTGTTCTGCTTTTCATCTGATGCAATGCTGATCGCCGCCAATTTCAGCCTGTATCTCCACCATTGCTTCGTTTCATTTCCATTTTTCAAAGAGCTTTTCCAGCATTTCCGATTTGGGATTTTTTTTTCTTTGGGAGCCCTGCTCTTCATCTGTCGGTGTTCTTCGTCATTAAGGTTCCAATCGATGTTTCAGTGGTCCTCGTCTTCTTCCTGTCCGAGCGACGCCAGCTTCGGTCACATGCCATCGCAGATCAGCAAATCCATTTTGGAGGACACTGGAACCTTTCAAGCGCTGCAGCCAGTGCTAGCTTGAATTAGAGCAACGGATTCATACTATGCTTTTGGTATAGCTCTTTTGCTCATTCCTGCATCTACTATGGCTTGGTGTTAAGTTTTATCTTCCAGAAAATTGGCGGCAGTGGAGATGGTCGGCAAAGAGACTGTTGCATATCAACGTACTAAGAAGTGGGAGACAGATCTGGTCTCAGGCGCTTTGAAGTGACGGACGGCGTCGTCGTACTAGGGTTTAGGGGAGAAAGAATGGCGGAGAAAAAACCAGAGAAGAAAGGAAAGGAGAAAAGAAAGAGAAGGAGAAATGAGTAAGGAAAATTAGGGTTTAGGGACATTATATACATTTCACTTTTTGGGTTTTCAAAAACAAATCAGAGAGGTAAATTAGTTTTTTCACTAAATTATGATCTAAATCTACCAGAATGGTACATTTGTACTTATATTTACTATATAGGATTATTTGAACTTTCAATTATCAGAATATTATATTTGCACTTAGTTTGGGTTATATATGCACTTTTCTACAAAATTTTAATGCAAAATTTTGTGTTTGGATGTGCAACTTTAACATAATTTTTTTATGTTTAGACATTATTTGTATGTTCTTTTACTGTTTTAGATTTCAAGATTTTGAAATTGACTTTGTTTTTATTGATGTTTTACCTTTTAAGCGTGTGATTTTAAACATTAGTATGGATGCTTCACCTTTTTAAAATGATATTCTCATTTATACTATGTCTTTGATGCGTTAATTAGTGAGTTGGTCTTTTAAATGTGCCTCATTTTTTAAATATTATTTTGTTGTGCCTTGACGTTTTATTAGCTTTATAATATTTTATATATGTTTATTGATGTTTCACATTTTCATATATTAGACTGACATTTAATGTTTGTTTTGAAATTTTGCTAATTTGGCTTAATTTTTTACGGTCTCAAATTGATGTTTTAGGATTTGCATTTGAGATTCCATTGAATTAAAACTAAACTAATCTTTTGGCCTTGTTCTTTTCAGTTAAATTCAATAAAATATAATTTGATAAAATTTAGTCTATTTAATTCTATTTTTCATTGCATTCATTTTCAGTTTAACAAAAATTAAATGCAAAGAACACGGCCTTAATTAATAAAACATCATATATTTTAGAGGAAATTGCATATATAACCCTACCTAATTTAAATAAGTGCAAATATAATTTTTTAATAATTGAAAATGCAAATATAACCCTAGATAGTTAGTGTAAGTGCAAATGTACCCATTCCGGTATATATGAGTCGGAATTCAGTGAAAAGATAATTTTATCTTTGAAAAAACGCCTGATAAAAACAAAATTAATGAATTTACAATTATACCCCTAATACTCATTTTCCTCCTAAATCCTAACCCTAACAACACTCCTTCTTCTCCATTTCCACCCCGTCGTGCCTCTTTTCTTCATTTCCAATCACCCTTCACCAACCCTTCACTCAATCATCCATCTCAATTGGTTGTGGCTTTTCAGGTCTGGTGATGAGGCGCTAAGTTTTAGGGGCGTTGGTTGTGGCAAGGTGGGTGGTGGAGGAGGCGGGTTCGACGGGGCTAGGTTTCTAGGGGGTGGTGGGGTGTAGGTGGTGTGCGGGATTTTAGGGTCGGGTAGGTCTGGTGGGACTAGGTTTTCAGGGGGGACGGTGGTAGTGGG
>JAULKM010092376.1:0-11189 GCA_032355605.1 Rubia tinctorum
TTAATCGGGTAGAAAAATAATCCGATCTAAAATGAACCAACCCGAAATATATATGAATCAAATATGAAACATTATAACAAATAACTGACATGATTAGATCCGAACAAAATTTCAGTACAAAAATGACACGACAATAACCCAATCCGATCTAACTCGACAATATTTTGACCCGACCCGACCTGACCTAATTTGAGTGTAAAAATTACACAACAGTAACCCGACCCGATATTAACTCGATCCGACACGACCCGAGGAAAAAAACTCACACGTTTTCAACCCGACACGACAGTATCCCGACCCAACCAGAGCCGACACGAAAAATGAAATCAACACATTTCAACCCGACCTGTTTCAACCCGACATGTTTCAACACGACACGTTTCCAATCCGACACAAATCCAACACGATAGGCCGAATTGACACATCTGGAGGCAGTTGTATGGCGGGAATGGTCCCTCCATCTCTCTAAAAAAAATGAGGGAAACAATACTCCTTATTTTCCTTGTTTTTCCATGTAAATTTTAGCCTCCAATTGCTTATCACGCTGGTGCCACGTCAGTAACAAGGGCCCACAAAACTGTTAGATTGATTTTCTCTTCCCGAGGTGTGGCTGGGATAGGGTAGTGTTTTTATTATTATTTTAAAAAATGGGGGGATATTGCATATCAAAACTCTTAAATTAGTAGGTCCATCAACCTTGTTTTTGTGTTTTTTGTTTTAATTGTGGTTGAATTTTTATGTTTTATACACTTAAATTACATATTATTAGCATTCAAATAGAATTACAAAAGAAGTTTGAACAATCAAAATTCAAGAACAAATTTGTTTGTTTGCTAACAAATCAGAATCTACACATAAAATTTGTATAACACATGAAATAGGGATGGAGTTTTGGACAGGGCAAAATGGTTATTATATAATTTCAAAATTTATTTTTATCCGGAGCAAAAAGACATTTCATTTAAACCCAACCAAGATCAAAGTTAACAAAATTTTCAGGTTAGCCCAGAGACGTATGTGCACTTTTAAAAATAATTGGGGAATATATTTTCACAAATACAAGAACTGGGGATATAAATGCACAATATTCTATAGTAATTGTTAAGAATTTTACAAAAATATCATCCCCAATGTTACACATGAAATGTTCGCACCTCGCACTCAATACGAACCCCTTATACCATTTCATGTAAAATTGGGGAATAAAATTGTAAAAGTCATGGTTTGTAAACCAATTATATTAATATATGAACCAAAATTAAACTTTCCCATCAGAAATCATCACTTTTTACCTCCATACGTAAAACTTTTTACCTCAATTATTTTTAAAATTAAATTTCACTCCAAGATACATCACTTTTTACTTCAACTATGGAGAACTTTTTACCTCGTTTACATTCAAGAAAATAACCGAGTTAAATAGAGGCACAATAAGTAATATTCTTTTATCTCGATTCACAATCGAAATATATGTATTTTGCAACCTCAACTTTTTCAGAGAAAAATGAAGTAAAAAGTATGATTGATAACGAAATTGACGTCGATTTCACTGTCTACGAAACTGCTACCGACATTGTTGTGATGTATGTTAGGGGTGTTCATGGGTTGTGGCAGGTCAGGGCGGGTTAGCTGTCCCAGCCCAAATTGACCTAAAATTTTGGGACAAATGGGTCGGGTCGGATTGAATCAAAATTCTCATAGTTTAGGGTTGGGTTGGGTCGGGTCAGACTAGGTCATGGGTTGGCCCAAATCAACCCAAATCATATAAAAATAGATTTTTATAATTTATAAAAATAAAATATATTATTTTTAAATGCAATAATATTTATATAATAAATAAAATTATGTTTTATTTTTATATAATTTAACATAAGAATATTATATTATATTTAATTACATATTATTCACTTAATAAAGAAAAATACAATTATTTTCATTCTACTTAGTTAGAATACTTTTAATATTTCATTAAAAATATATAATTTTACTAAAATTTATTTATACAATTATGAATATACATTTCATATATTAATAAATATATTATTTATAATTAACAGTAGGTTTGCAAAATTATTAATAGTAGGTTTGCAAAATATATGATTATAAATAACTTTAAATAAGTTTAACATTCTTGATTCAAGAATGTTAAACTTATTTATGAATTAAATTAATTGTGGGAATGTTGTATTAAACTAGTTCTTTTTATGATTTTTTTCAAGAAAATTGGGTAAAATTGCAAATGGGTCAAAAATGGTCGATTTGGGTCAAAATCTGACCATACCCATTTTGACCCGACCCACTTCGATCTAAACGGGACATTGACCTGATCCGACCCATATTGGTTGGGTCAAAACGGGTTGGGTCGGACAATTTGAACACCCCTAGTCACCACAGCTCATCTCACCCACCAACGCCCAGCTCCACCATTGCTCGACGCCCAACCCAGCACTACCACCACTTGAAAATTTAACAGAATATAAGACCCATAGCAGAATTTGTTAGAGTACAATATAACAATAATAAATAAGTACAAAATTCAGAACTTCGATATTTCATCGTCGTTGTTGGTGACTACAACACATACATCGCCGTTGTTGTAACATCACCACAACCTCCAATAATGTGCCCCGCCACACCTTCCACCGTTCCTTGCCACACCCTGCATCAAGGACAACACGTTCGAGCTCATCATCCCGTCACTGTTAGTTACGTAGTACTAAAGAAGACGATTGAGAAACGAGAGTGGAAGCGGCTGGGGCATTAGGACCGCAAGTTCCAAGGATATTAAGGTCCAAAATGACCTAGATTGAGAAGGTAGCGGGGATCAAGAGCGGGAGAGGCTGGGGCATTGGGTGTGGTGAGGTTGCACCGGCGGCGATGTGTCTAGTGAGGGTGAGTCTGGCTACAGGTGGAAGAGAAGAAAGAAGAAGAGAAGAATATTAGGGTTTGGGGGTTATAGTTGTAATTTCATTATTTAAAAATCAGAGGGGTAAAATCGTCTTTCAATCAAGTTCGGGCTTTAATTGTCGAAATGGGTAAAATCTCACTTACATAAACTATCTAGGGTTATATTTGCGATTTCAATTATCAAAAGGTTATATTAACACTTACGTTAATTAGGTAAAGTTATAAAACCACTTTTCTATTTATTCTTCTATATGGAGAATATGCATTATATTCAAATGAAAACGTGCAGTGTCCAAGAAAAATTAAACTACAGTAAAACACTATTTAAATTGTTGTGTCATTTTATATCTAATATATGAAATGTCTTATTACGAAGAAATTCTATTTTTGTGGAAGTAGATCGATATGAATGTTCTTGCAAAAACTGAATTGTGAAATTTTGATGATTACTTTACTGTAATAAGGTGATTTTGCCCAACCCTAATCACAACTGCACAAAATGTTTACTAACTAACCCGCATAATTAATTCACAGATTTGAAAGGTATTGCTAATTTAATTAACCCGCAAGATTAAGCAACAATGCAAACAAAGAGTATTAACTCAAATTCTAAATATATGATCGATAAAAAGGTGTCAAAGATTATTAAAATGTTGAAAATCATCCTCTATTTATAGTGCATAGGTATGACCTTCAAGAATACAAAAGAGACAAGAATTTGGTAATTCCTGTCAAAAAGTGGAATGACTTGTGGCGGATTTTAGAAGTTAAAACCATATCAAACTAAAATACCTAATTTAACCTAAATGATGACCGAATTAAATCAAGTAAATTAATCCAAATATTGGATGAATTCTTGACTGAACCTGCCATATCTAAACTTACTAAATCTAACCCAATCAAATCAAAACTGAATATTCTAAACCCTAATTAAAATATAGCCAAAACTCTTCTAAGCCAAAATGGCCGAGTTTATTGGCGTTATTCATAAAAATAATTTTAAATGATCACACCACCTCACTAAACCAGTGGTAAAAAGAGTATAATCCTCCTAAAACCCTAATTTAATAAATAAGTTTGAAAACCCTAATTCGTGTCATTCCCTCCGTGGTAGAAAAGTTTCATCCTCAAAACATGAACAATCTTCAAAAGTAACTGTAGATAAATGTCTCACGCCATACCTGTGAAGTCTTACCAAAAAATGATGATTGGACACTGACTAGGAAGTGACTGGGCATTGACTTGGATGTTGATGTGGCTCTGACAAGATAACTCACCAAAAATAGACCGACTTGCGAGAAATTAAAGCACTCACAATAACTTGGATGACTAAAGAGATGAAAAATAGATCCTGGTGTGATGGCGTGTAATAGATGCAGGTTCAAGTGGCATGTGCGTGAATCTCATGCGACTGGCTGTGTGCTCACGCTTGAGGACCACGTGTCGTCTTCTTCTTTGCTGGAACGGTTTTCTGCAATGCACTTCTCTTCATCAGGGTTGCGCTGACCCTGTAGAAATGTTCAGAAAGTATTGAAACGTCGATGGAGTCATGGCTGTGGAGAAGCAAGTGAGGGGAAGACGAGCTCGAAGTCGCAAAACAACAACAATTTACTGAAGAGAGAACAATGTTGGCAAGAAGCTGGGACTGAGGATGGTGGCAGTCGTATCTGAAGCTGAGCGGTGGTGGATGGTCGTTGCAGAGGGAGCTGACCGGTTGGAGACACTAGCGGCGATCGAAGCTGAAGATGACCTGCAGTGGTGGAATTTTTTACTTTTTTTTATTTTTGATTTCTCTCTTTTTTCAATCCAAAAATAAAATTACAGATATGAAGGTATACCACCTCATGTCGACTGATATGATGGTTACATGAACTTTTTCTTTTATCTGATACCAGCTGATATACCCCTTAAGATACCAACTGATGCCAACTAATATGATGGTGACAAGGGTTCTCTTAATGATAATATGACTGTTATCGAATATGTTAATGTTTTATTGCATGATGGATCTGTGTCATCTGCTACACATTATGGTTCTATATGTTTTGGAGATATCACTCTTACTCATGTGCTTTATATATCTATCTTGCAATGCCATTTGTTATATGCTCTAGATTGTTGTCTACCTTAAAATGTCTAGATTTGTTTACTGAAAATTATTGTATTTTACACAAAATCAGCATGAGGACTGTGATAGGCGTCGATAAACATGAAATAGGGTTATTATATTTGTACGATTGATACACGCATTCGGCCTCATATCCCGCAGTCGATTCCGACAGTTGCTTCAGTTTCTCTATCTTCATTTGATTTATGGCATCAATGTCTTGGGTATCCATCCTCTATTGTTGTCTTCTGTTCCTACTCTTAATTTTAGCACAAATAGTGCTTATGTTCCTTGCTTTGTGTGTCGTAGAGCAAAACAAACTAGACATAGTTTTTCTTTGAGTTCTTCAAATGCTAATTCTTTGTTTGAATTAATACATTGTTATGTTTGGGGGACTTATAGCTCACCATCTTCTAGTGGTGCATTTTATTTTTAACTTTATTTGATGATATTCCCAAGCTATTTAGGTCTATTTATTAGTGGCTAAGTTAGATGTAGCTGCTAGATTTATAGAATTTTGTACTTGGATCAAGAACCAGTTCGGTTGCTCCATTCGTCGTCTCCGTGCTATTAATGGTACATAATTTTTACCTTTACGATCATACTTTGTTGAATCTGGCATCACTTTTTAGACTTTCATGGTTGATATACGATAGCATAATGATCGTGTAGAGTGCAAGCATTGTCATTTGTTAAATGTGGCTCATGCTTTGCGCTTTCAAGCAAATTTGTCAATTGATTTTTAGGGAGAATGTGTTCTCACTGTTTATTAACTGGACACCAACAAAGAAACTCAATGGATGCACACCATTCGAGTTACTCTATGAACACACTCCAAACTACAAGCTTTTGCGAGTCTTTGGCTGCTTGTGTTTTGCCTCCTGCATTCCTAAATTCACTGACAAGTTTGCTCCAAGAAGTCGATGATACATTTTCCTCGCTATCATGCTTGCATGAAAGGCTATCGTTTTTATGATTTGGAATCATGTACCTTCTTCAATAGTCGTGATACTGATTTTTATGAAGGCCAGTTTCCATTTGTTGTGCCATTTGTACATGTTCATCCTGTATAGTCACAAACTGATAATGGGTTTGACGACTCTCTGACTCCAGATCTGTCGGTGACAACCAGCGGCGTCGCCACTTCACCGCCGGTTATCACCCCTATTATGGCATAACCCTTTCCGCTGCCGAAATTCACTGTTCCGCTTCTTCCGGATGCGGTTCATTTGTCGCAGACGGAAAATGTCGTAAACTCCAAACGCCGCTTCCCAATTTCAGCCGCCACATCCTCCTACCGTGGCTTACTGCCACCTTCTGCAGCCACTCCACCTATGGGTGGGCAAAAAACTGAAAACCGAATCGAAAATCGAATTATCCGAATTTGAATAACCCAAACCATATTTAAAATACGATTTTCGAATAATCGAATTGAATAAACCGAATTTTGAATTTGGTTTTTGGTTTGGTTTTGGATATGGAAACTCAACCAGAAACCCGACCCGAATACCGAATTACAATCAATAAATAAAATAAATAATATAATCCTAAAACTTTAATATAAAATCTATAAATACAAAGCCAAATTCATGGCCCAAAGTATAAAATCTTAAATTTTGAATTAATTTGTGTATTTTTAATATTTTTTTAAAAAAATCTTAAGTTCAAATTCGGTTTATTCGAATTAGATCCGAATTCGAACCAAAACCGAATTTAAAATTTGGTTCGGTGTATTCGGATTATTCGGGTCGGATTCGATTTTGAGCTTTTTAAAGGTAAAACTGAATAACTCGAATCGAATAACCCAAAATCCGAATAACCCGACCCGATATCCACCCTAATATTACATGCCATATCTAGATTTGAACAAAATGATCTGTATTTTGCATAAATAAATACATTTTCCCATCAAATCTTCTCGTCACTTCCCACTTGCTAGTAAAAAATAAAATAATAGTACCAGAAGCAGACAACAAAGGACCATTGAAATTTAATTCACATGTCTCTTTGAAGTTCCAGAACTGTACCCATGGATTTAATGCAGAAAGAATTGAAACAAATACTTTTTCTGTACCATTGAAAACTTAAAAGAAGAGATATTTTTATTCCTAAAGAGGCAGGCAATCTTTAAACACACAACCACATAAACACATTTAGAAACAAGGAAGTGAAAAACAAAAGCCTAATAATTTCCTAATAAGGACTCAAAGAAACAAGGACTTGAAAATCCTCCCTCGTGATTTTCCTCCCCTGTTTTGCTCCATGGAGACCATGCATCAGCGGAATCACAAAAAGCAAAATCATTCGTATACTCCATCGGCTCATAACTCGGGGGCCCTAAACTCGGCAACTCAACGATTTCACTCAGTTCCTCCTCCTCGGACAAGTCCATGGCTGATGATGACGTGGAAGGAAGGTCGTCAAAGGTTTCCGTGGCAGCAGCCTTGGCGGCAGCAGCTTGGACGTCGCGCGGGCTTAGGGAAGCCGGACGTGGGAGGGATGCCACCAGTTCAGGGAAGTTGAGTATCGCCGAAGCCCCCTTGATACTCAGGGCCGCCACGTCGTGAGCCCTTGCTGCCATTTCAGGCGACGGGTAAGTCCCGAGCCAAATGCGCGACTTCTTCCTGGGCTCCCGGATTTCCGACACCCATTTGCCCCAGTTTCTCATTCGGACGCCCCGGTAGACCGGGTGTTTGCTCACGTCCCTGAATCGCTTGACTTTCTTTGTCTCGGGATCATCCTGGATTTTGGACAGTGGGGAAGTCGGCAGAGAAGAATATGAGAAAGAAAAGACGGACGAGCTTGAAGTGCTCGGATCAGGATCAGTGTTGCGCATTGTATGTTGTATTGTCTGATGAGTGATGAATGATGAATGATGATAAGCTGCAGATCGATTTTTCCGAGTACTAGTACTGCGAATATATGGGTAGTTTTTGGGGTTGTGGTTGTTTTGTGGAAGAAAAGGCATCAGTCAAAGGTAAACACTGACACACGACATTTTGGGAAAGGCATAGAGACAAATATTACTCGTATGAGAGAGTCTCACTCCACACTGAAATGGAAAGAGGCAACGAGTGTAAGATCGCTGGGGGACTTTTTATATAGCCAACAAACTGCAGAAGAATAATCATATAGGTTATGAATTGCTAGTTTTGCCCACTGTTTTGATTCCCTGTTTTTGCCTAGATTAATTTTTTTTAATGTTATCATTTAATGTCACTGGAAACGTCTAGTATCATTTGAAGGTAAAAAAATCTGGGAAGCATCTCATACAGTGTTCAGGGACTCGCTCGATTTTGCGAAACTAGCTAGCAAATGAGCGAAAATATTAGTATTTCTAAGAATCCAAAAGGGTAAATTTAATGATTGAATGATTTTATAAGAACTATTTATAAATAGAAGGTTATCCGTTGGACAAATTTAAGAGGAAAGTAAGATTTTTTTAATGAAAAGGATGGAGTATAGATTAGCCTATTTCAAAAGTACATTTATCTTATTTGATTGTATCACTTTAATAGCACTCTTAGCATTTTTTTTTCTAATAATAGTAGGGCAAAATCTTGAAAAAATCGTATTTCCTTATACATATAGAAATACGGGTTTGAATTATAATTATAGAAAGTTAAAATGTTTTAGTTGCAATATTAAAAATTTATTATGCAACGTGTAGTAGTTATAAGTTTATGACCCGATTAACACAACTCGAAAATTTATCTTGATTTCTTCTAATGTGCAGTTCTTTGATTTTTTTCCCATAACTTATAGAAAGATCGTCTTCCAAGAGACGGACACTAATAGTAAAACATCAACATAGGAGTAAAAAAATTATCCTTATCCTTATCAAACCATGTGTTTTAAAATACATGATTTAATAGGTAAAAACATTTCACTCAAACCATCTAAATTTTCTCTAATTCAAAATCATGTTAAATTAACCTGTTCAACCAATTCAATTATACAATCTGATACATCTCAGTCCCTCAACTATCCCTCTCTCCACTTTCTTCATCTTGTACCCACAACCCCCACCCCCTAGATTTTTAAGTGTCATTTATCTCCCATCTTCTACAACCAGCCAAAGGGAACTTGCAACTCGACACATTCAATGTTAGAATTTGCAAGCGCAAACCCAAAACGATAAAATCGAATCTTAAAAAGATTTTTTTTAGAATTCACCATAAATCTTGAATCTATTAGAAAAGAAGGAAAAATGTTTAGGTTTATATTTATTAAAAGATAATCATGTGTTACATGCAAAAAGTATTTAAATACTGAAATGAAACCAAAATACAAAACGAAAAATTAATTATAGAAATATTAAAATGTTTCTTTTAAGGCTCAAAACAACCTTAGATGGCCAAAAAAAGTTACTAGAACATATTGGTTGACCCATTTCCTTTTCCATAAACTTATAATAATTGTCACTTAATTATCAAAAGTAAAATCTGCGCAGAAAGTACTGAACTTTTGAAATGATCGACTTCTTTCCGAATTTCCGCGGCTAGCCTCTCTGCATCATTCTCCTCCATCCCCATAGAACTCAACCTTGAGTTCTCTTCTGGATAAATAACTTGATCTGTGTAGTACTGATGAATGTCGATTACCTTAAAGGTGTTCGAAAGGTTCATAGTATTGTATAGAACCACAACATAAGTATTGTTATTGATCATCTATGATACCTTAAACGGATGACATGTTTATTTTCACAGTTGTTCCAACATTTTAAAGTAAATTTATAATTCCTTAAACACCTTAAATAACAATAGAGTAGACAAGTTAAGGTCGAACCGAGAAGAATAATGAATTATGTCTCTATGCAAGCCAAATTAATGAACCAAAGGGAGGTTTTAATCATTTATCAAAAAAAGATGTAATCTAGATAATAAAAATGCTTCACCTATCAATTATCTACACATCAACATCAACGATTGGTCAGAGATATCTTAAGTTCATTTAAAATCTATTGTTGTTCCTATTTCGATTAGATATAACTACCCGAAAATTAGACCATGATAATACTTACTAATAAAAGGGTTCCGATAACCCATCATGACCCAGAATTCTTCGAGTCATATTTAGCTACGACCATGCCTCAAAATCCATACCCGCAATATTTTTTGCCAAGTTTCATTTTTTAGGGTTCTTTTTCCCTCCATAATTGTGGGATTTATTATTGCCTTCCCATTCCATGAAAGAGAGGACAGAAGGGGAGAATATTTTTGTTAGTTACAAAATTAACCTTTCAAGATCTAACTTAACTAATAACTAGCCGCTCCAGTTATTACCCATGCAGAAACATAGCCTTCAAAAGAGAAAGCTTTACGGTAAGACTACAACTAAGATAACATAAAAATTGGTAATACTGTTTCTACCCAATGTGATTCCTCCATATCCTACCTCCACCCTTGTGTTAGTAAGTATGAGGCCAGACATTGAATGTTTATGTTCTTTCTTGTCCAAAAGAGTAGACCACTGAACGTGAGAAAAGCTTGAGGAGATGTCGGCAACATGCTTTAAATTCTTGAGCTCACTTTAGTTCCTGAGGCACCTTTGATAAAACAGCTCTAGTTTCCAATCCATCTCGCTTTATTTTCGGTTTGCACTTGACGAAACCACATCACGTCGATTTGATCCTCACTTTCACGCTCTTGATTCTTGTAGAAGAGAAATAAGGAGAGCAGTAGCGATAAAGGAAGAGAGTAAAAGGTGGAAGAAGAAAATTAAATAACCTATCACATCTGACAGATATAGTAAATAAGAGGAAGATGAGAAAAGCTGAGATAGGATACAGAAACTAAAGGGAAAGATAACCTGCAGTATGTACACCAAAAATTATCAGATTCCAAGGAGTATATACAAAAAGTAGTAGAAAGAAAATAATGCATACTACAATGTAGAACAGTAACCAAAGATGTTCTTAATCAAGTGAAAACATATTCATTTCTCAGTAATCAAACAAAACTTGAAAATGTCAAGGAGGATATTGTCTGGGAACTCTAATTGAATGCACCTGCATTTTATCAAGAATAACCAATCCCTTGGTGAAAGCATTAGGAGGTCGTCGCCGTACCTCTCAAAGATACTATTTTTAAGCCCATTATGCTTACTAAATACAACTAAGTAGATAGTTGGCAAGTCGGGGTCGTCCACAGAGAAGAGGGATATTCCTAAGGGT
>JAULKM010092386.1:0-11188 GCA_032355605.1 Rubia tinctorum
AGTCATATTTGCACTCTTGTATGCATGAACCCTTAGGAATATCCTTCTTCTCTGTGGACGACCCCGACTTGCCACTATCTACTTAATTGTATTTAGTAAGCAAAAAGGGGTTATAAATTGTATCTTTGAGAGCTACGACTACGACCTCCTAATATAACTCCATGTTTTAATTAATCTATTATACTAACCAGCCATTTATTTCATAATGAAAATATTGAAAGATTGATTGTGCGGAAATTGATGCAATTATTACATTGTGAAATCAAGAATGTTTCGTAAACATGGCCAAACCTTGAGTTGCTGAGTGTGAAAATACTTTGTTGAAACTGAAGGACCTATGGCCCTTTCCATTCCGTTGTTGAGTACCACTAACTGTAATTGTTCATTCTTTAATGTGTTCCACAGTGCTAATGTAGTTTGTTTGTCACGGAAGAAATAGTCTCACTCAACAGTATACCCCGATATACTGGACAATAAAAGTGTTTGTCTTCATCCTTTAATTCACCCAGTGCCTTCAATTTTAAGTCAAATACAATCCCACAAAAAATTGAAAAATAAATTCAAATAAAGAACCAAACTTTACCTTGTTGACATCCAAAAAATATTGAGACAAATAAAAAAACCTTCCACCAACAACATAACATAGAATATACTTGGAAAACAACACTGATTGTATAAGAAAAAAACCTGATCTAAGGGTTTGTATTACCAGCAAAGCTATTAATTCATGGTTTCAGAACCCATCTAAGATTTGTAGAGTAGAGATCATACAACTGTGGAGATGAGAAGGGGAAGTAGAGCCATGACTTTTGCTTTCAGAAGTGGTGCTCTACCTGCTTTCTGTGAAATGCCATCACTGTAAATAAGACATAACCAAACTTCAGCAAAGTAAGATTCACGAGAAAGTAAATGATGGCTGTAATTGTAAGCTTTATATTTCCACCAAGACACTCACAATCGATTCTTGATATGAATATAAGGCACTCTAATTACTATCAGACAAACAACAACATCCCTAAACACAATATATGACAGATTAACATCCCTTGTGAATGCTCATCACGTTCCTGGAGAGAGACTGACAACCTTTTTGAGAAAAGCCGAGTTGTAAAGATGCAGTTTTAAGTTAGAAAATCTAAAACTTTCATAAATTTTCCCGGTCAGAACTCCGTGAAGAAGGATTCTGGCGGAAGAGTGAGCGAATGAACTCGCAGCTCTGGCTTCTCCGCCAGTGACCCGAACGAACACCTTCATAACGGCACAACCTGGGTCTGGTCGACCTTGGTGGCATTTTGGATCTGGTGGCGCTTGCAGATGGAAAGGTTAAGAGAAGAGCAGTTAGGAGGAGCCAAGAAATTGAATAATAATATGAGTTGTATATGTGCCATATATGGAGGTGATTGAATGGTGTCTTCCAAAAGGATAACTAATAAACCCCCATATACAGTGAATGTAGCGGCTCCCCGTTTAAGGCATATTTTGGAAACAGAATCATATTTAATGCAGTAAATGTGTAGTTATTAACAAAACAACCAACTAAATACATGATTTATTTTACTTATTGATTAAAGCTGATATGGCAAGATGACGTGGGTAAGTGTGTTGTTATTTTATTATGATTATAGATAGGCAAAACCAACAAAATCACCAATATAAGGTAAACCTTCCTACCAAATACCCCCACTCAAAATATTCCCCCACAAGAATCCAACAACCACACTATTAACCCAAAAATTCATGCAAACAAATATCCGAGAAATTTAAGAATTCCAATTATTCCAAATAACCAAAATTGGCCAAATACATCAAGGTAATAATTGGGTTGAAATCCTTTCTTGACAAATGTGCGAGACTCCACCAAGATCCACTTGAAGCAAACTTCAGTTTCCGTGATGGACCAAAAATTGAGTTTTGGGAGAAAACTCAAAATCTGGCAGAACTGAATTCTTATTTTTCTGGGCAAAACGGTGATTTTTTTTCTTAAAAATAGATGTTGTAATACTGGATTCCAATTAAATGGTAAAATCACGTTTGAATGATTGTGGTAAAACTTTTTTTGGATATCGACAAGAGTCGTGTTACATGCGCTTTCCTTAAAGAGCAATTCTACCCTATTACAATATTGGGTTACATGAATTCCCTTCGAAAATAAAACAATCGAGAAACCCTCCTATGTACGTCTTGAAAAATCTTGTCTTTCTTCCTTGTCATGTTTGTGTTTTATGTGTTTTTATGTGTTTTTAAACACTGAATGCGAATGCATCTATTCATAGGAAAAAAATGTCGTGAAAAAACACAACACTTTATCATTTTACACTCAACCATGTAGCTATTAGAATTATTAAGAACAAATTGTGAAATAACCCAACCTTTCCTTCAAAATGAGACAACCTTTGCTCATTTTATGACTAGCCATGCTAGTCATCACCAACACAGTTAATCCTAATCCTATCAACTGTAAACTCGTAGATAGTTTATACAAGTGTGTACTCGACACCACCAAACTTGTTTTAGTGTCCCTAGTTCACAACTACTCGAATAAAATTAAACTTTAATATATTTGTGTTTCATAAAATACCAACAATTCTTCCCCATTTAAGTATTATCCTTCATTTGGAAAATCCAACAACAAAACCAAACAAGTGCATAAATGAAAATGTCCTTAAGATTGAATTTTTACCTTAGTGAATTACACATATCAAATATTCAAGAAATGGGGTGTCTCTAAAAATTGAACAATACAACCCATTTGAACAGTTGAAGATAATCCGTATACAAGTTCAAATACAACTCAAAAGGTTAAAAATGACACTATACAAGCCATGCGTCCATATCCATTCATTAGTGCATACAAAGCCAAGCCCGAGTTTATTGACATGGCCACACTTCACACATCAAATGAGTAAATCTCTTTTATCGTACACCTGCAAATGCACTTTGTCAAAGGATCCATTAGGAATTTAAAACTTCAACCTTACTTCCATGCAGGTCCAAACACATTACCTTCGAGATATGAAATCATATGTTTAAATCTCAAACAATAGGCTTTCCCCATTGAATTTTACTCTAACGTTGTATCAGAGCAAAATTTGGGTATCCCATTATCAAAGATTTAAATAAACTTTAAACTGACTCCGATCACTGACCAAGATCACCGACTTGTTTAACAAGTATCTAACATGGCACTTCGTCAAGTATTTCGCTAGATTGCGTTGATATCTTAAAAAATCAACAAAAATCAAATCATGAGTTATGAACTCATAAATCAGCGTTATGCCTAATTTGCTTTTGGCAAGCACAAAATTTTATATAACAAATTTCGTAACTATTCTTCCTTTTTACCAACTCGTAACTATTCTTCCTTTTTACCAACAACTGAGGTTTTTACTAATTTCCCTTTCACCATTTCCCTGCTAATTTCCATTTCAAATTTGATGTTTCATTCATTAATTTACTCAATGATATCATCTCTTTAATTAACCATATTTTTCTCCTCAAACTCTAAGTAGTCAAGAGAATCCATGACATTATCACTTTCATCAATATGCAAATACATTCAAAACATAATCATATAACGTTCAACTCATCATAACATAATTCATATGAAAATTCTATATTTCTTGTTCCATGCATTTACAAGAACCTTTTAACATTCAAACATCACTCGTGCATGATTAATATTTCACTCTTATAGATACCATAAAGCATATGATCATGCATCGTGTCATTCACGATTAAATAAATTAAAATAAAAACTTAGAATTAAAAGTACTATCTGTTTCATATCCCTTGATTCTTCTTCTCCACAAAGATAACCATTTGTGTTATACCAATATAAATTTATATTCATTGAATTGATAATAAAATATGATTTATAAACCAAACTCTTCTAAGATTTCCTAGGATCGGAGGTTAATCCACCTTCCATATTCAGATTACCAACACACCCGTGTGGCTCGCAATCCCCATTCTTGATGGATTATAGCCTTAGCCTAGGTTTTGAATCCAGGTGAACACAACATGCATGAAAATTTGAAGCTCCCATCAAGTTTTAGCACCACCTGGCGATTCGTCTCACCAATATGATGTTTTACATCTCATCAATAAAATATTGTCTAAAATTCACAAGTCTATTAACGAAAATTTAAAACTTTTCTCATAATCACCATTCTTTTCTGAAACTAATAGTTCCTTCTTTCAAAAATTATTCTAACTCATGTTTTAGAGTTTGTCACCATGATTCATACAATCGAAATTTGTCCATATATATTCAAGTTATACAACAATAACCAAAAATATATTTCACTTTCAAATCATATGCTTCATTTGTGAAATACAAAAAATTAACCAATCATATTATTGTTCGGGATCATCAAACCCTTTATCCAAATCAGTTGTTCCATTAAAAATAGATATTTAATCATCCAAAACAAACCGGATAGATGCATTAAATTAATCGATTGTGATCTTTATCAATTCATTTATGAAGTGGAGTATGTGATTGAACTTCTTATGTAGTTAGAACTTCATTTTATGCCATTGGATATTGGGATTATCAATTCGGGAATTTTAAATGATTTTATGGGTATAAATGAATTGATAGTTGGTAGGTTCGGTTAGATTTAGGAATGGGGGTTGTGTGAAGAAAAATTCTCATTTGATCTTTGATTTTTTTTACTAATGATATTGAGAGTTTTTGTGAGGTTTTGATTTGGTGGAATATTAGTATTAGAATGTGGACATGTGAAGTGTTTTTGTTCTTGAATATTTTCTTACTCGAGGATGAGTGAGGTTCAAATTTGAGGATATTTGATGTGTCCATTTTATACATTTATTTTGCGACATTTTGGATTCAATTTTTTACACTTTTGTGCTCTATGTGTGGCAATTTGCCTTGAAATTCTCTAAAGAGATTTAAGAGCGACTTTGCGCTTTCATACTTTTCTAGAGGATTTTGTGTAACAAGGGAATTGTTGGAAGACTTTGAAGACTACCTTTGAAGATTTAAAGAGTTACATGTGAGCTAATTTTGATACTATCATTGAAGAAGGTCATTCACAAGAATGATAGAAGAAGGAAGGCCAATTACAAAGTGGTAGAAGAAAAAGTGAAGAAGGAGAGCAAGGTAGATGATGGAGAATTATCTAAGTTTTGAAGCAGGATTTTGATAATTATCCGAAAAGAACCAGCCTCCAAGGTTGGCACCATTGGATAAGTCTTCTCGAGTACTATAAAAATTACTACAAGAACTCCCAAAACGGATCAACGGTCCACCCAGAGGAAGCGAAACAAAAAGAGTTGAGAGCTGGACTGCACTTTGTCGTGAGTCGCGACAGAACTGTCACACTCATGACAGACGACCAGAAACTTGATTTTTACTCCCCTTTTTCTTGTACTATAAATAACACTTCATCCACTCATTCCTTATCTTTCTTTGTCCGACTTGGGGAGTTCAAAACCCTATTTTATCACTTTCTCTTTCACTTTCTTCTTTTTTTGTTGTAGATTTTTGTTCTATGTTATGGGTTTTGATTATCTAGGTTAGTAATCTCCTTGGGAGCAATGGATTGAAGCTTCCTTATCTATGTCTTGAGAACCATTTCTATCTATTTAATGCTTTATCTATTGTGTATTTATTGTGCTTTAATTTGGTTGTTGAATCCATTAATGGTGTTCGAAGTTTAAGTATATGAATTGATTGTATGATTATGTGTTAGGGTTTGGAAAAAGTAGCTAATTCTCCCTTCCTTTGATATGAAATCCAAGAGCATGAGTTAGAGCTTCTAATGTTGTTGATGATTTGATGAATGCTAGATAAATTTGATAATGTCGAATTCCTTATCATGTTTGTTTTGTATAGCAAATAGGAGAGGTTTATGAACGTTAAACGTTCTAGGCTAATCTTGTATAAATGCAAGAATTGGTTAAATGCTTAGACACGGTGTAATGTTTATAAGGGTTACCAAGTTTGTTGATTCTTCGTTCTTAATGCTATTAATGGGATACCAAATTTCAATGATAAAATTAATTCAAATCAACGTGAAGCATATTCTAGTCACATAATTGGATTAAAATAATTCCAACATGTTACGTGCAATCGATTCATAAAATTATTCACATCCTTTTTGTTTAATTTAAAAACAATAATTTATCCCAAATTATCAGTAAAACTGATTTTTTTATAAAAAAAACTACCATGTGGTGGGGTGAAGTTATTGGGCTCACCATACCCATAAAATGCCAAATGACCCATAAAATCCATAAGTTTAGATAACACTTTGTATTATTACAACTCTTTCATTATGAAAGGTTAATTAATAATTTCAATCCTAATCTACTTCTGGAAGCAATTTAGAGATCGATAAATCGAAACGCAACTTAGCCGCCAGAAGGATCACTTCAAGGAGCGTGTTAGTGATAGAAAAATTGAAGCACAAATTCGCCACAAGAAGGCGATTTAACAATTAAGCTAGCAAAATTCATAGCTTTTTATTACTACAAATTCCTTGCTGCTCCAAAGAGAATCAGATTCAATTCAAACTCAAAGCACAACAGGTCTTGTTCTGATTGAAAGCATAAAAAATAGCCATTAAATACAGCATCTTATTGTTGCTCTGCTTGCAGTCTGCTCCTCCAGGTTCTACCACTGTTTTATCCCAGTGGCCATCAAAATGCATTAAAAGAATATCACCAATATATGTTTTCTGAAAATGTTCACAGAATTATCACATATGGAAACTCCCTAGCATCTAAAAGCACAAGTCCTTTTAAATCTAGGAAGATTGTGGTGAGTATAATCATAAGAATTCTGGGTTGTACTTGCTAATTTGGCCAGTCCATCTGCCACTACATTTGATTCTCTAAAAATATGAGAAAAATAAAAGGATAACTCACCAGAAATACTCCATATAGCTCTAAGCAGATGTTCTAACTTCCATGGTACCTTTATCTCTTTTTAACCCATCTTTAGAAGAACCAGAGAATCAACTTACACCTGAACTTCAGAATAACCATCAAAGAAAGCTGATTCCCTTCCCAAAATAAGCACCCTTACTTGGGCTTCAAGACTATCCATTTTGGCTCGATATGAAGTTCTTGCAGTCAGGACTTTCCCTTGCTGATCCCTAAAAAAACCTGCCCCAGCTGCACTTGTCCTCAATGATGATCCGTCTGAATTCAATTTGACAGGGCAGTGTGGTAATTTCCAAGCAACTTGGATAGATCTTTGAACCTGCAACTTAGAAGACACAGATGCACTGATAATAACTGAGGAGTAAGATTGTTTCTTTCAGATCTTTATGGACGACCCCAGTACTTTCCACTATCTACAAGTTTTGGTGGAATAATAGTAGGAAGGGGAGAAAAACTACAAATATCATCCTTGAACCTTAATATCACTGCCTACTCTAAAGTTTAACAATGCCAGAAGGGGCCTGGTCATGTTTTGACGCCGCAACCAAGGATGTTAATTTAAAGGTCTAGTCTTTAACTTTCATAGAGTTTATTTGTTTGTTTTTTTTCGGGATAGATATTGCTTGAGTTCTTGGTGCAAACCAAGAACCCTTGTACCATGATTCCAAATTTTGCGTGTTTTTTTCTCATTTTTATTGATGCAATTCTTTTTGGAGAAGAGAGGCTCAACGAGTGAGATTTTGTAAGATATGTCATTGCGACCACCATACAGAGTCTTTCTCTTGGATGAGCAAACTTGAAAGAGAGGTGGGAGTTTTTGGTTTCCAAGGCCAGTGGGATCAAGATTGGTTTACATACCCCAATTCTCCCAATCTGATATTTAGTGGTAACTCGAATTCGTGTTATGGAAATTGATGTGTACCTTTATGCATGTGTTAACCGATGCATTTAACACATTTATTATCATCTTTTCTTTTGTTGATTGCTAGTTTTAGTTAGGTTTACACGACAGAGGGTTTAGCGACCATTATTGGTTTTCTTGTCCAAATTCCCAGTTTTGTAGAATTAATTGAAGCTAATGGAAACTTTGTATTCTCGGGCACCTAGATCTTTTTTTTATCTCCTTAGTAGGTTTCTCGTGAGTAGTTTTTCATTATCTTTTTGTAAAAGGTCATCCCTGGGGGTGGTAATAAATATTTGAAGGCTATTCACAAAGATGGTAGAATATATCGAAGGCCATTCACAAAGATGGTAGTAGATTGAAGGCCACGAACTCTAAAGTGTGGTATTATATGGAATTAAGGCTAAGAAAGTTGGATTCGATGTTAAATAAGGCCAAGACGTATAGATAAGAAGCGGAGGAATCGCAGTGCAAGAGTTTCATGGAATTCTGGGAACGATCTGAGAAGAATCAGCCGTTGAGGGTGGCACCATTAGATTTTTCTTCTTGAGTGCTGTAAAATTGATTACAAGAACTCTCAAATCGGACCAACATTTCATCCAAAAGGAACAAACATGTCAGTCGGCTACACAAGCCACAACCAGCATGGGACGCACATGGTCGGCACGAGGGCTAGACCTAGCATTACCCATGCTAGCGGCCCCACCATGGACCGTTTCACACAGTACGAGCCATTTGGGCCTTTTGGACTATTCCATAGCCTCTAAACACCAACCGTTTGGTGCAAAACATTTCAAGACGCCCCGATACTTTTTGAAGCTAAGTATGGACACTGATTGTGTCAATTTATATGGGTCGTGTCATTTCAACTTAAAAAATTCAATGACCAGCTGACGGCCCACGCCAAATCATATGGGATGCACGATTCAGACGTTCAAAATGGAGCACAAGCTGACGGCCTGTGCCAAGACACACGACTCCTGTCAGCACGAGGCTAACCGGTTAGCCCGGTCGGCGCCATGAAACATGTCCCGTGTCAGCACAAAGCTAATATTGTCAGCACAGACCGTGCCAGGTCACATGACATATGTTTGTACATAGTTAACTGGCTTTCACGCGTCGTGCCATTTTGCACAGCTCGTGCCATTTGCAGCTAGTAGGATATTTTGTCCTATTGTGGGCCTTTTTCAAGGCCCAATTCCCTATTTCTATATATAGTAGCCTTTAGTCTTCTTGGGTTAACTAAGTAGGCTTTTATTTTCTTTTATTTCCCTTATTTCCCTAGATCTATGGAATTTAACTCAATATTTTCAATAGATCTATTTTTAGGGAGTAGTTAATTTACTTGGGGAACATATTTGTATCCATGTATTAATGTTTATTTTATGAGATTTTTAGATCTACCTATTTCTATGTGTTTTGTGATTATTACGTTGGCTTGTTCTTAATATTCTTATGAATTGCATGATTGTCACACTTTGTTAGCACACACCAAAGTCTACTTTCATGTTGTTACACTATTACTATCCCTCGGCGAAGGAAACCTAGATACGCTTGGGGTAACGATGGTCCGGAACCGTGTGGGTGTATGCACGTAGGTTTCCATTGTTAACGTTACGATTGACCATGCTCTAGTTAGCCGACTATTCGGTCTAAAGGGTTATGAGTAGAAAATGCTAAAGTACCAAACTAAGATTAACTTTGTGATCCTAGATCCATCGATAAGGTGCCTACTTACTTTGCCTTTGTAGGCCTAAGGGTAGTGTGTTCGTAGTGTTCTGCTCGGGACTATATCATACGGGGGAATATCATACTTGTACAATGAGTCATTGTCGTTGTTGCACTCCCCTAGTTGCAGACGTGAGAACGATGGAAGTTTTGATCATCGTCTACACTATGTGACACAAACACTAGAATAGGGTATAGTTCTTGTATTTGATGAAATCAATGATCGAAAGAAATTAATCCTGTTACGTAATTTTTTCCTAAGAATTAGTTTATATAGTTATATTTTTGGTTGAATGCTAGTAGTTATTAGTACAAATCCTCTCCAGTGACTATTTTACCAAGATTGATTATTGATAACACGTGGTCGGATTGCCGAACCGATCACGGTTGTTCGTAGTTAACTATTAGATTCCTAAAATCTCAGTGGACGACCCTGGTACTTACAATTATATATTTCTTGGTAGTATAGTAGTAAGAATTGGAGCAACAATATAAATCTCTATCTTTGATCCTTGATAGTTCCCCCTCTCGTGTTTTATCGACGCTTGGGAGGGGCGGGTCAAATTTTGGCGCCGCCGCCAGGGATGTTAGTTTCACTGTATAGTAATTCGCTTGCATAGCGTGTTAGTAGAGTAATTAGTGTTCTAGGTGTGAACCGAGAATTCTTGCACTACGATTCTGAATTTTGTATCTTTTGTTTGTTTTGCTTTTAGTTGAAAAAAATGTGGAGAAAAGAGGCTCAACGAGTGATATTTAGTAAGATATGTCATTGCGACCACCCTATGGAGTCTTTCTCTTGGATGAGTGAATATGAGAGAGAGGTAGGAGTTGTTGGTTCCCAAGGCCAATAGGATCAAGATGGGTACCCATACCATAATTCTCCCCATTTGAGGTTTAGTGGTAACTCGAATTTATGGTGTGGAAATGCATTGGGAAACCAACACTCTGGGTTAGATAGTTTTCCTTCACCAACCTATACAATGCCCCAAACTCAATTCCTAGGATTAGTTCCCAAATCAGATTATGGAGAAATTTTGCAATCTATAGCTAATGTGACCAAGAGTAGTAAGTTACTCCAGTCACAATTGCACATCGACATTAAATAATTAGGAACTTAACTCTTCTCAAGAATTGAGAAAGTTGAAGGGTAAGTGAGTGATTTGATTGGGAGGGTGAGCCAACTAGAAACCAAATATTATGAAAATGAACTATCCCTAGTTGAACTTGAGATTTTGGTAGATGAATCCAAAATGGATGGTAGTGGTTTGTTGAGAATGGAGAAGTTTAGGAAGTAATGATTATACTAAATTCAGCATATTACCTATTTTCACTCAAACCTCCACCTATAGAACAAACTCCCATATTCTCGTAACCCTTAGAGGAGACCATAGAGAAGACAATTGAATTTTCTAAGCTTCCAAACCACCTATTTCCTCTAAGGTTAACTCCCCCTCTACTATATCTTCCTCTTGGAAGATTTTTACCCCGACCCCTCCATCTTGGGTTACTTACGGTGGTGGGGTCCAAACCAGCACCATATGGATAATATTAGGGCTATGTCCCCCCCATTATTACTGGGAGGTCGTCGCCGTACCTCTCAAAGATACTATTTTTAAGCCCAATATGCTTACTAAATACAACTAAGTA
>JAULKM010092434.1:0-11185 GCA_032355605.1 Rubia tinctorum
GGATCGGGTTCGGGTTGAGTTCGGTCAGGTCGGTTCGGGTCGGGTCAGAGATTCGGGTCAGAAATTGACAGCTCTAGTTACAACCGTTGCACTTGTAAAATGCTCGTCGGAGCAAAATCTTATATGCAAAGAAACGTGGCAGTTGAATAAGAGAGCAAAAGCTCAGCAACTGAAACTGAAGAAAGATAAACTGAGAGAAATTTCTGATTCATTTATGAAAAATGATGCTTGTACAGGACTATATATACAATCTGATCACCCAAAAGCAGCTCTAATCTAACTGAACAAAGCTGTAACAAAATCAACTAACTATAACAAGAAAGCCTAACTACCAAATAATTATCTCAGCTTCCTAACTAATCAAACTGATGCCATGCTTCAGTTTCAACTGGTTTGTAAACTGACTTGTGATTCGATCCTATGGCTTCTGTGGCTTCAATATATTCCTTCACCTAGGGGTCAGCAAAAAAACCGAAAATCGAATTATCCAAATCCGAATAATCCGAACTAAATTTAATATACGATTTTTGGATATTCGAATTGAATAAACCGAGTTCTGTAATGGATCGATTTTGGAAATTAAAACTCAAACCAAAACCCGAACCGAATACCGAATTGTAATTAATTAAATTAATTAGATATACATAATAATAATTATTAAGTTTTAAAACAACAAACTTAAATTTATAAATAAATAAATTTAAGTTGGATGTCCAATTTTTATATTTTAAAAATTATCCCCAAACTCTAAACCCTAAGTAAGTTTGGGGAAATAAGTAAATAACACAAGTTATCCTAAGTAAATTCGTGGAGTGCTTGAAGGTAAATGTGAATGTGGAGTGTTTGAACGTTTGAAGAATGTGAAGTTTTTGAAAATGAATATTACAACGAACTATTTTTTTAATCTTAA
The DNA here is from genome assembly GCA_032355605.1 of Rubia tinctorum. Classification (NCBI taxonomy): domain Eukaryota; kingdom Viridiplantae; phylum Streptophyta; class Magnoliopsida; order Gentianales; family Rubiaceae; genus Rubia; species Rubia tinctorum. Next base: position 911 of record JAULKM010092434.1, read on the forward strand.
ATGTAATGCTAAAATTGTTATGGTTGAATTTGTATTGTACTTGTTGGAATTTTATTTTGAAAACTTGATTTCGATTATGTAGAAATTAGATTACATATTTTTATTTAATTTTAAATTAATTTATGCGATTTTAGTAATTATTTTTAAAAATTACAATCAATTTGATTTATTCGGGTTGAATTCGAATTTGGTTCGAATAATTTGGATTATTCGGGTCGGTTTCGGTTTTGAGCTTGTTAGGGAAATCGAATAACCCAAAGCGAATAAATCAAAAACCAATTAAAGCAAACCAACGCCCACCCCTACATTCACCCCCCCCCCCTTTAAGATGAGGATTCTGTGAGAAACAAAATCCCATATTGGAAAGAAGAGACTGAGCAACAACATGTGAAAGCAGTTTGGAAAAACCATCTGCTAGCTGAGAACTGGAGAAGACGTGTAATGGATTGATAAAGGCCTCATTGTATGCATCATTTACATAATGTCAGTCTATCTCAATATGTCTAGTCTTCTCATGAAAGAATGAATTCTGAGTAATGTGAAGGCAGCAATGTTATCACATTTAAGAGGAATTGGAAGCACAAACTGATGTTGTAGATAAGTGAGAAGAAATGTGATCCATTTTAGTTCTCATAGTGTCATTAACATAGCCATGTACTCAGATTCATAATTAACTTGCTGACTGTGTTTTGTTTCATGTATTTCTAAGAAATCATGGAATCACCTAAGAAGGTGCAATAACATGTGACTGATCTTTTAGTGATTATACAAGTATTCCAGTCTGCATCACAAAAAGCAGACAATGACTGAGAATATGTTGCGGGGAAGAACAACCATGTGTGGAATATCCTTTCAGATATCTTGCAATGTGAAGTGCAACTCTACATTGATGCTCAGTAGGCTTCTACACAAACTAAGTTGATTGACTGAAAATGTTATATCTGGTCTAGTGAAGGATAAGTAGAGAAATATTCCAATTAATCTCTTGTAAGGGCCAAGATTATGTAGTAGGGGTGAAGAGCTATCATCAACCTGCCAATAAGCTAGAAATAAAGGTGTGGCTACTTTGCAATCAAATGTATCAAGATCACTCATGATATTATCGATGTATTTTGCTTGACTGGGGAAAATACCTTCATCAGATCTTGCAATCTCAATGCCCAAAAATTATTTGGCATTTCCTAACTCCTTGATAGTAAATAGATCATGTGAAAAAGTCTTGAAGACTTGAACTTTATCTTTTAAATCTCCTGCTATCAGAACATCATCAACATAGATCAATAGGAAAATGTTATACTGAGCAAATATCTTAATGAATAAGCAATGATCATTTTTTGATTGGTTGAATCCATATAATATTAGGTGCTTAGTAAACTCAGCATTCCATTCTTTAGAAGCCTGTTTCAATCCACACAAAGATCTCCTAATCCTACATACTTGTCTTGGTAGTGCTTTATCATAACCCTGTGATGGTATCATGTAAAGTCCTCATTAATGTATCCGTGGAGGAAAGGATTGTTGATGTCTATCTAGTGAAGAGACCACCCATTCAATGAGGTCATTTCTAGCAACAATCTTACAGTAACCTGCTTAGCATCAGGTGAAAAGAGTCAAAATAATGAACTCCTTCAGTTTGTGAGAAACCTTTTGCCACTAATCTAGCCTTATATCTTTCCACTGATCCATCAGCCCCGTACTTGACTTTGTAAACCCGTATACATCTAATAGGTCTCTTTCTTGCAGGCAAAACAACTATACCCCAAGTGTGATTAGTTTCAAGAGCATGTAACTCAGCATGCATAGTCTTAACCCATTACTGGTTACTGCAAGCTTGTTCATATGATTGTGGTTCATGGATCCCTAACAATTGTGTCATAAAACTCACATGTACAGATGAAAAAGTAGGTATACAAAAGTCATATTTATATACATTATCAACAAAAAAATCTTTCATCCAACAAGGCTTAGACCTCATCATAATACTTTTCCTAGGAACAATATGAATGTGTGTATGATTCCTAATAGGCTTAGTATTTGAATTGAGACTGAATGTTTGATGATTCTGAGATGGTGGTGTAGATGGTATGGGATCATCAGGACCAAAAGATTAATGATTATCAGTACAATTTTCTGTCTCAGGTGTGTGAGTTTTAGAAAATGAATTTAAAAAGAGGTGTATCATGATATGAACTGGGATTGGAAGGAGTTATAGAAAATATGATTTTGTTCTTATCTGTAGAATCAAAACTAGAATTAGGAAAAGATTTCTCAAAATATTTATGAGGGAAAATATTTCTATAGAAAACAACATCTCTAGCAACAAATTAAGATTCTTTTACTGAGAAGGCCATAGAGTTTATACCTTTTTGCCTGGCTTAATATCCTAGGGAAATGCAGGATTCTGACCTTGAACTTAATTTTTGTTTATCTGGACTGAGGTTTGTTGCATAACAAAGTGAACCAAACATCTGCATCAGAGATATATCAGGGTATTTTTTTAAACAAAACTTCATAAGGAGATTTCTAGTTTAAAACTAAAGAAGGTAATATGTTCATTATATAGGTAGTTGTAAGAATTGACCCCTCCCCCCCCAAAGAAATGTAAAGGTAAGTTTGATGGATGCATAAGGGATCTAGCCATATGAAGTATGTACCTATGTTTTCTTTCAACCACACCATTTTGTTGTGGTGAGCATGGACATGATCTTTGGTGCAGGATGTCAAAAGAAGCAAATAAATGAAAAAAAATTTTGTTAACAAACTCACTGCAATTTCTTGATTTTAGTAATGTATTGATTTTTTAACATAAGAATGAAGTCCTTTATGATGAAAGGCACTTGATCTTTGGACTTTACTAAGAAAGTCCAGATGGCTCTACTGAATTTATCTACAACGGATAAGAAACATTGTGCTCCATTGTTGGTTTTAACCTTAAAGGACCTCCCAGAGATCCATATGGAGTGTGTCAAATAGTGTAGAACTGTGGTTAGATTTCTCAGGAAACAGTAATCTTGTTTGTCTGGCTATAGGACATGTGCTATATTTATTATTTGCTCTTGGAAGATGCATCTGTTTTAGTACAATTTCATATGGATGGCCTAGTTTATTGTGTAAAAATTCTAAATCAACATCAAAAAGAAAAATGTACAAAATTAAGGGCTGAATGAATCACTAAATTATCTAGTTTAAGAGAAACCAGATTCATCTTGATGACTTCAGTTTTGGAAAAACCTCTTGTTCAATATGTATAGGTCATTGCTCTTAGTAGCAACTCCTAATACTGAACTAGTCTTGTGGTCCTGTATGATACATGCATGAGGATGAAAGGTGAGAAAAATTCTGGTATCTTGTGTTATTTATGGACGTAAAGAAGACTGAATTTAAACCTCTTAACATACAAGCAATAGATTAGTTTAAGACCTAGACCTCACGGCATCTATGATTACTTTTGAATGATATGGAAAGAGGATTGGTGTTTTGTATGTTGATAGATTAATTGATTTAAACAAAGAAATATTACTACACATACGTGAAGTAGCACCACTGTCTAGGATCCAGTCATTACTCTCAAAACAGGTAATAGTATTAGAAAAATGATTTATTAAGCTACCTAAAAATTCCATATGTGCAAAGTGTATCATGTCTCCTGATTCATCATTTTTTTTCTTTTCCTTTCCCCTTGATCAGTTTTCCAAACTCAAGCTGAATCATGTTTGCTTTCATAGCCTGCATATTTCCAAGGTCTTTGTTCTCTCCAACTTCAAATGATGTTCCAGATACAATATGCTTAATTTCATCTTCAAAACGGGAAGTGGAGGTTGTATTTGCATAAGATATGTCCTTCCCCTTTTTAGGATGTAGCCATCACTTAGGACATCCATTCAACTTGAAACAAGATTCACTCAGATAACCAATCCTGTGGCAATAGTCACATTTCAACAACTTCTTTGCCTCAGTATCTTTCCTATTTTTAGCAATTCTACCTGCATTGTTTTATCTTGATCCCTGCTTTACAAGCATAGCAGCTGATTGATTGACATTCTTCATCATATTTCTCCGCACACTTCTATGTTGTTCCGACTCAGTGAACAGAGAATATGCCTTTCCAAGAGTAGGAAATGTATCCATCACTAGCATTGATCCCTCAAAGCATCATATTCATCATTTAAACCATACATAAACTACTGTAACCTATCTTGATTAGCTTGGATTTCAAGTTTTTCATCTAATTCACAATTACAATCATAGTGACAGCAAGTACACATAATCCTAGGTCTGATCGCATCAATTTCAGCCCAATTTTCTTTCAGATTAGAGAATATTGAGCAATTGAATCAGTACCTTGCCTCAACTCAGTCAAATTAGTCATTAACTTGTAACAGAGAGGTCCATGGCTAACTGAAAACCTCTCTTCAATCTTATCTCATACCTTCTTCTTAGAATGTAAAGCTTTTGGAAATATCTTTACTTATTGAATTCCAAATCCATGAGACAAATGTTGAATTTACTTTCATCTAGGTAATGGTGAATCAGTTTCAGGCTTTGGTACTTTTCCAGTGTTGAACTTCGACTTCCCCCTTGTTGAGAATACAGTGATCATTGCTTCTCTACAGATCACATATTTCTTCTTAGGTAAGAGATCATGAATGAATTCCAAATCCATGAGACAATTGTTGAATTCACTTTCATCTAGGTAATGGTGAATCAGTTTCAGGCTTTGGTACTTTTACAGTGTTGAACATCGACTTCCCTCTTGTTGAGAATACAGTGATCATTGCTTCTCTCCAGATCACATATTTCTTCTTAGACAAGAGATCCTGAATGACTACGATGCTAGAATGATCTAAGGTTGGAAGATATAGTAGATCATTTGGCTTAATTCTCAAAGAACCTTCAACATCAACAATATGATGATCTCCTCTCCCTTCAACATTCACAGATCTAGTACTCATCGTGATTCCAAGATCGTTTTTCAAAACATCAGAAAGTAATGGATCGAGAGCCTAAGAGCTGATACCATGAAGAAATCGTGGTAGTTGAATAAGAGAGCAAAAGCTCTGTCTGAAACTGAAGAAAGATAAATTGAGAGAGAAATTTCCGATTCAATTATCATGAAAACTGATGTTTGTACAGGACATATATACAATATGATCACACTAAAGAAGCTCTGATCTAACTGCACAAAGCTATTAGAAAATTAATTAATCGTAACGAGAAAATCTAACTACCAAATCCCCAAAAACCTAGCCGCATCCCCTTTCTCCCATCTACTTGCCTCACCTCTTTTTATTCAATCTTTTTTTACCATCTTTCCATTAGGGGAGATAGGGAATAACAATTTATTTTAATTTATGTTTTTTTTATTCAATAAGTGTGAGATTTATCTCTCCAAATTAGTCTTGTTCTTCGACCTGATCGATTAGATCGTTGTGTTCATGATGATAGCTCAATTTAGTTGGTCACGTTGATGTATTGTTCTCGATCTGCTTGTTTAGATCGTGTGTTCGTAATTTTGTTTGTGGTTTTATTTTTGGATTTTCATAAATTTGGATACGTCATATCTGTGTTTTTCAGGTTGTTTACAGTTTGGACAACATAGATCGTGATTGGATCATGTGGTGTTACAGTTGTAGAAGATCTCTGTTTGGCGCAGTGATATTGATGTGTGATACGCTCCTCTCTCCCAAGTGGTCATGATTTTCGCTGGAAGCAAGTTAATATCTCCGAGGGCGATGTTACAGTTTTTATTGGATCTTTGATCTGTAATAGTACAGACGATCAGTCTGGTTGACATGTAATTTAGATATCCCTGCAATATGTTAGTTATTGCTAGAGGTTAGTTAGATTGGATGTCAATTTCACTCATTCTAATCGCCGCTGGGCGTTTTTTCCAACATTTTGGAATGATTGATTTTTCAAAAAAATGGTAATATCGGCATTTACACTTACTGTGTAGAGTTATATCTGCACTTTAATTTATCATGAGTGTAATTTTAAATGAGGAATTGAACCCACTAATTTTGGGTCTTGATTAAGATTTTGCTCTCCCGAGTTTATATATATTTTTTATCTTTGTTTAGTTTAATTCAGTTCAGATCAGTTCAACTCATCAAGAATTTGATTTGATAAAATTTATCGTGCTTTAATCATATTATTATTAATTTTTAAAATACTTATTTAAATTTAATTCAATTCATTTCATTTCATTTCATTTCATTTCATTTCATTTCATTTCATTTCATTTCATTTCATTTCAGTTCAGTTCACTTAATAAAAACAAATTTAAAAGTGTGGGTTTTAAAACCTACCTCAATCACAATCCAACATATAAACAATTTAACTTCTCTCGCCGCACCCTCCCTCCTCTCTCTATCAGAGGATTCTACTTTTTTTCAAACTGTTTTTCCTCAATTTTTAATTGTGGAAAGATTGGAAAATAAATGTTTTTTAATTGATATTTTTGAAGGTTTATTCCATTCAATAAGTGTGAAATCGTCTTCATACATTAATATTATTTTTCCCCGATTGATTAGATCATTGTGTTCATGGTGATTATTCAATTTAGTTATTCAAGTCAATTTTTTGTCCGATGTAGTTATACAGATCGTGTGTTCATGGTTTCATATGAGTTTTCTTACTAAAAGTTGCGTATATATTTGGATGTGCTGGACGATGTTTTCAATGTGTTTACGGTTTGAACAACATAAAATGGTGTCTTAGATAAAGTGGTGCAACAATTGTTGAAAATTCATGTGTGGTGCAGTGATATTGATGTGTGATACGCTCCTTTGTGTCATTTCTTGAGAAACAAGTTACTATCTCTGAAAATACTTTAACTTTCATGATATTTTTATTATTCTTTCACATCTCCCCTATCACAGGAGGTGGGAAAAGGTTTTTATTTTCCCTTTATATATATTGGTTTTTATTTAACCTTTTCATTTGTGTGAAATTAAAATTTTGCATAATAAGTGTAGAGTTTTCTTCCCATAAGATCTGGATGACATGTGTAGTCCAATGAATTCGATCGATGACTCGTCCATTTATGATGTTCTAGCATATCTCTGATTAACATCGTGGATTGATCATGAGATGCGTTTTCCCTTGTTATGCGGTTCATGGCTTTCGCTATCTAGTGAGTATTTTCCATAACAATATTACTCCCTCCGTTTTTCTATGTTTGACGCCATATGTTTAGGTGTTTTTTTTGCAAGTTGAAATGTGTGGATGAAATTGAATGAGGAGTGTAAAAAGTTTAATGAGTGGTTGGGAATGATGTACTTTTTGTCATAAAAGGAAAGGTGACAATTTTAGAAAAACATACGAAAATGGTAAGTGCGCCAAACTTAGGAAAACAGAGCGAGTATCATTTTTTTTTGATATCCCATTCGTAAGATGACAATCAGTCCAGCCGATATATAATTTAATCATCCTACTACAATAAAATGTTTTAGATTAAATGTCGATTTCACTTGCTCTAACCGTTGCTGAGCGCAACTGGTATCTTTAATGATTTTAAAATTTGAAAAACACCAAGTTCTTGCAACTTTTACGCAACTTGCATGCTTGGCTAGTACTAACTATAGAAAGCTCATCAACTTTGAAAACTTTATTTGGGTAGACGGTACAAATGTACCACAGACAAAGTAAAAGCCTAAAGTTGTAGAAAAAAAGTGCTTTTGAAGCCTGGGAGGGGTGAAAAAACCAGGAAGGGCTTCAGTAATTCGCACGGTTAATCAGAGGATTGGCAAGCTAAAGGAAAACAAATACCATCATCAGCCTCACTAACCCACCTTTTCTTCCTTCTTTTTAACCTTTTTTATCTTTTGGATTTAAGGCCATCATTCATAATTCCCCACTGGTAAACATATGTGCTTTTATTTTGTCCTGCTTCCTTCTCACACCTGTTTCTATAGTAACATTCTAAAAATAAATTGAATTAGCCACCCAAATTAAGAAGCCATTCGATGACCTAATCTTAAAAGGAAAAATAAGAATTACTACAAATGTATAAAACATAAAAGTAAATTCCTCGCTCGGTCATTAATTTATCATTTTTGTTCTTTTATGAAATCTTCGGTCATTTATTCTTGATTACTCTATAAAAGAGATTTTCTGGGATTGTATAACCCATCTCAACCAACATACTCCCTCCGTCCCTTAATGATGTTCCGAAAGGAAAATGACACAAACATTAAGAATGATGACAAAGGCTGATACTCTATTGGAAAGACTGCTACATGTGGCTGACAAAGGCTGCTCCTGGCCCACAAAAATGGGTACCGGGCACGTGGGGAAGGAGTAACTTTTGGGCAAAATCACTTTACATCTGGTATTTTAGGTAATTTTAGATTTTAAGTAAGGGTAATTGTGGTATTTTAGGTATGATTGTTAGACTAAAAATGGAAAGAATAGATATATGAAAATCACTGTGGGACGTCCCAAAGTAGAAATTAGGAAGATCATTGTGGGACGGAGGGACTATATTGTATATATTAAAGTATATATTAAAATAGATCATTTTTTGTCACATGACCACCACACATTAATGCTGTCACGTGGCACTCACACAAATTTTCACATAACTTTAAAAATTAATTCAAAATGCAATAATTCATAATTAATTTGGGTAATTAACAAGACAACAATATTTGATGCAGAAAGAACTTTTAAGCTTCCTTACTTTAAAAATGCAAGAGACGTTCTCTTTTCCCCTCTTCTTTCAACTTTCCATATTACTCCTATGTTAATATCAAGCAACATCCATTCATATCTTCTTGCTAAATTTTGGATACGTACAAGAATTTTCAGTTTTTCGTTAAAATATTACTAAGTTTAAATATCACTTTTAATCCTCTTAATATTGTAAAAGTACACTGTTCCACAACGCAATTTTTTTGTAAATGCGCTCCTAATTGCAATTTTTTGTGGTGAATTTCCCCCAATCCTTTTCGGGCGGTATTGAAATTAACATAGAAAAATCTTCGGTTGTATTCTTCAAAATACAACATAAAACTCATAATTTAAAAAAACAATCATAAAATATTTAATACATGATGATTAATAAAAAAATTTGTGATATATAAACTTTAAAATGCACAAGATTGTTTATATTTCTTCATTTTTTAACTATGACATGCTTTAAAAAAATTATTTAGTTATGTTATCTTACAAGATGTAAATACATTTTGTAATTTATGTTTGTACTTACATTAATTATTTTTTATTTTGTAATTGAATAAAATAATTTGAAGTGAACATACAATTGTAATACCATGGAAATAATCTATTTTGACTCATATTTCCTAAGTACACTTCTATTCAAACATTGATGAACGATGATATTTAAAAATCGTTTTGACTTTTCCTTTTTTAAAACCCTTCATTCTTTATCTAATTCCTTTTAATGAAATATTTCTATTTTTTAATGTTAACTATCTCTCAACTTTTGTAAATTTACTAAAAACATAATCTAATAAAGTTATTATTTTGATTAATAATATAATAAATATTTTTATTTCCCAAATATCAATTAGTAAACAAATAATTATTTATCTGAATAAATAAATATATAGTATAGTTTAAATATTTTATATAATTATAATTTATTTTTCTCTGGAAACGTCTCTTGATATATGGTAGGACCTCTAATTAAGTAATCAACTACCCACCACATAAACGTCTCATTAAATTATGAATTACCCACCTTATATTTTCACTTATACGCTATATTACTTAAATTATACTCTAAAATTTAAAGTTAGTTAACATATTTTTAAAATTAAAATTTTAAAATTTATATGTTATTTTATACTTATATTTATAACTAATAATACCTTTTCTATTACCGTTAAAATACACATAATTTTATTACTTAAATTAAATAATAATTAACGGATATTTCATATTCTTAATAATAATTTTTTATATAGTAAAGTATTTCTATACAAAAATCAATATTTTTCTATACAAAACACATATATATTATTTTGGTTTAAATATAATTAGTATTATATGTCAACAAATATGGAGTCATTTTTTAATTAAATATATTATCATATTAATAAATATATTAATTTATTTTGAATGAATCATTTATAATTATTTATATAGATATAAATTATTTTTATTATTTATTCAAATTATAAATTATATGAGTCTGTCTCTTGAAAGACAATCTTTCCAAAGTCATGGAAATACCAAAGTTTAAAGTGTAAATTAGAAGAAATGAAGATAAAAATTTTGGGTTGCATGAATCGGGTTATAAACTTTATA
>JAULKM010092455.1:0-11184 GCA_032355605.1 Rubia tinctorum
GATGAGTATTTATAGTACAAAAATCCCAAAAAGTAAATCTGGGCAGGTGGCCGTCGCGACTCGCGACACATCCGTCGTGACCCGCGACGGCCAGAGTACTCTGCCCTCAAGTGATTTATTCTCTTTGGTCTTCATGTAGTCTTCTCTTTTTGGTTTCTAAGGGTCTTCAAAAGTCTTCATAGTCTTCAAGGTCTTCAAATCTTCAACAATTACCTCGTCTCACTAGATTCTTATTACAAGTGACAAAAGCGATAAAGTAGCTCTCAACTCTAATAATAGGAATTCAAGGTAAAATAGAGTATCAAAGTCTCCCAAAATGAGTACAGAAGATCCCAAAATAACTATATAAAACGGACACATCAATACCCTACCTACAACCTCTAATCAAACAAGTTCAATCATAAACATTTTCATACACAGCAAATCAAACAAAGCATTGAAATGGCAATGAAAGGGCACCTTTTTGGTTTCGAATTATGTGTTTCAAGTGGTTTGAGGGTAAATAGGCTTGGGTGGTATTTAGGGGTTATAGGGAAGAGATAGGTGGTTTGGAGAAAGCATCGCAAATAGTGCACATCTATACGACCCGCCATTGGAGTTTGGCTCGACCTCTTTGTTTGCAAAGTTGAGCAATCACAGACCATCTACGTCTACACGTTCCGCGAGTTAGACTTCTCATAACTCTGTATGCTCGTTTTCCCTCTTTGCTCCTTGTCTCCTAAACCAAATCCTTCCTACAAACTAACCATGCACACCAAGCGTAATATTGTCCCAAAACAGAAAAAGGAAAAAAAACACTGAAATCAATCAATATGTACAAAGAAAAGAAAAATGCATTAGCGTACTATTTTTGCTCGGGTTGCCTCCCGATAAGCTCTGTACTTTTAAGTTCATCGCCACAACCCTAATGTTATCCATACGGTGAAGGTTTGAACCCCATCACATAGGCATTCAAAGTTTGAGAGCAAGGGTTAGAATTCTTTCGAGGGAAGAAAAGGTAGATGGTGGAGTTGCCCTCAAAGGAGAGAAGTGGCTTAAAAGCGTAGAATCTTTATTTGCTTTCCCTCATGTATCCTTTAACATGTCCAAAAATGGAGGTGATTCGGAGGTAGCTTGGATGATCACCTCCTCTACTTTATGCTCAACACCAATTCCTTTGCGTGACTCTTCTTTAGCTTCCTTCACCACCTCGACCATCAAGGTGGAAGCATTTGCACTTGGCTCCAAGCTCACTTCCATTCAGCATGGTAGTTTACCCTCTTCCTCGATCTCTAATTAGTGCACCGATAGGCCCAAGTTCTCAACTCTAGTCTCCAAGTTCTTGATACTTGAGAAAATTTTAATCTCTAAATTCTTGATATCTTCGTGAATCCGTGCTTGGAGTGACTTGTTGCTCTTGATCAAGGTTTCCATGACTTGAAAAAAAAAAACCTCCTTTGATGTCCTACAACTCACATTTTGTTCTCTATCATCGAGCATAGCACAAGAGGGTGAAGGTAATTCATTTTGCTCATGTTTTTGGTCTCTCGGTACATATCAATATCCCGAGTCCGGACTACCACTCCATTTTGAATTTTAAGAATAGTAATGAGGATACCAGCCTTGATGGGTTCTTCCACCTCGGGAATCAACAACACTTGTTTCCTCGCTCAACCAATAACAAGACTCGGTAGGATGGTCACAATGACATATCCTACATAGTCTCGCTCGTTGAGGCTCCCTTCTCCACATGAGTTTCCTAAAGTGGAAATTTTTTATTTTAAAAAAATCTTAATAAGGATTCTTGGTGGAAACACCAAGAACTTGATCAATACCTACTCCAAACAAAAATAAAGAAAAACACATGAAATTTTGGAGTCTTGGTGCAAAGGTTCTCGGTTCTTGGAACTAATGTACCATAAACTAAGAGCAAAAAGCAATACAACCCACGAAAAAAAAACAAAATGAGCACACGTTAAAAACATACAAAGAAAAATACACAAGAAACTATTGTACCAACTAATTAGCTAAAAATATAATAAACACACCATAGGTTCCCGGCAACAATGCCAAAATTTGACTGGCACCTCAGGCGTCATTAAAATCCCGGAGTGCGAGGAAGTCAAAGATTATAATTTATAGTGTTACTCCCTACTTTACTCCTAACTAATAGAGAGTAACTGGTGGTAAGATCCGGCGTCGTCCAAAGAAACTAAGGGGTTTAAATGATAGATTCACGCAATTCACTAATAAGCGTCACCAAATGTATGTGTTGGGAATAGAGAAAATGGGGGATTTTATTTGAAATGATTAAGCTAACAACTACGAGCATATAAAACTAGATAAAGAAGTAAAGATAATATAACCAGCCTTGGGGGCATTTGCATCACGTGTTTGACATTTAGACTCGATCCTTGATTCCTATTCACATAATTACAATATATCTATCCTCTATGCCTTATCACACGATGTGGAGAGGTTGATTCACCTGAAACTCCAACGATCACTATTATATAATAGTAATAATATATTAAAGCTAAACTAAAATTCACCATCATTGAACTGAACTGAATTAAATTAAATAGATTAAAACTAAATTACAAATAAATTTAAAAGAACTAGAACGAGAGTGACACATTTTCTTAGTATGTTTTAATTAAGAATGACACATTTTTTATGTAGGCAAGAGTAGACCATTTTCAACCACTCAATTTGCTTTTTATGTTTCAAATTTAATCTATTAGTTTGGCTTGTTATTAATTTTTAGAAAGCGTATTTTGTTAGACCGCCTAACGGTTAGATCATTCATGAAAAATATCATTTATGTATTTCTTAAAATCAAATAATAATTAAGAGATTTTTATACTTCTAACCTAACTTTAGGCTGAAAATGTCTATATAATCCTGCAAAATGAGAAAATAGCCAAAATAACCCTAACTTTCTGACGAGTTGTGCAGATACAACCTTTTGGCCTAATTCCGACGTTGACTCATCAATTTGGGTGTTGACCAAACCCAAAATGATTAAAAAATACTCTTACCCCAGAAGGTGAATTATTTTTTCCATTTTAGCCCACCTTAATACATTTTGAATTCTTTTTTTTTCAAAAGAAAACCCTCCTGATCTTCTTCCTCCCTCTTGTTGGCCACCACCCCGCTTGTTACCCCACCACCACCACTCCCTTGTTTCAGCGCCACCACCGTGAGAGGTTGTCGTCGTACCTCTCAAAAATACTATTTTGAAGCCCCTTTTGCTTACTAACTATAACTAAGTAGATAGTGGCAAGTCGGAGTCGTCCACAGAGACAAGAGATGTTTTCAAGTATTTGCTCATATAATGGTAAATACTACGCTAGATATAGATATGTGCATACATATAAAAGCACATAAAGAGGGGTTTTTTTTGGATTGGTTTTCTAAGTTAACAATTAAAGACAAGTTACACTATCAAACCATACACGTCTACTAATTAAGCTACAATCACTAAAACAAGGTTAAACACGAATTACGGGATCTTGGAGAAAATTGACTTCTACTTCCAAACCTTCTATCTATCATCGAACATATAATCTATTTAACACCTTTACTACTTGTTGTGAAGATATATCTTCTATCCTTCCTTGATAGTAGTTTACAATAGTGAATTCGACATCTCTCGCTAAACCTCAGTAATGACCCCTTTAGTCGTTCAACGCCTAAAGGTATCTCATTAATGGCATTAAGCACGAAGAATCAACAAGGTTGGTAACACTTATAAACACTACACCGTATCTAAGCATTGAATCAATTCATGCATTTACACAAGATTAGCCAAGAACGTTCAACGTTCATAAACCTCTCTTATTTGCTACACAAAACAAACATGATAACGAATTCGACATTATCACATTCATCTAGAAATTATCAAATCACTAACAACATTAGAAGCTCTAATTCATGCTCTTGGATTTCATATCAAAGCAAAGGAGACTTAGCTACTTTCTCCAAACCCTAACACATAATCATAAAAGCAATTCATATACTCAAACTTCTGACACCATTAATCATTCAACATGCAAATTCAAGAACACTAAACATGCAATAGAGAAAGCTTCAAATTGATAGATATGATTCTCAAGACATAGATAAGGAAGCTTCAATCCAAGGCTCCCAAGGAGATTATTAATCTAAACAATAAAAAACCATAACTAATCTACAAAACTAAGGAATAAAAAAGAAGAAAAGCTAGGGTTACAAACCCTAAAATTCGTACAGAAAATGGGCTGGAATTTTTTTTTGAAAAATGGGAAGAGAGAAGAGTATTTATAGTACAAAAAGTCCAAAAAACAGATCCTGGTCGTCATCTGTCTTGACTCGCGACACATTCGTCGCGACTCACAATGGGCATAGTACCTTCGCGATCATGACACATTCGTCGCGACTCGCTACGGTCAGAGTATTCTGCCCTCAAATGTTGTCTTCTTTCTTGGTCTAATTGTAGTTGTCTCCTCTTCTCTTCTCTGAGTTTTCCAGGTCTTCCTAGTCTTCAAGGTCTTCAAATCTTCAACAATTACATCGTTTCACGGAATCCTTATTACAAGTGACAAAAGTGATAAAATCGCTCCTAACTCTAGTAATAGGATTTCAAGGTAAATTAGAGTATCTAAAACATAAAAAGTCTACCAAAATTAGTACAAAAGATCCCAAAATAACTATATAAAATGGACACACCAGCACCCACTCGAGGTATACTCCAGAAACCAATTATAGAGGGTCACATTGTCTTCCTCGTAGGTGTTTGCTCTGTAGCATCAACTCTAGTGTCATTTTAGAATTCTGATTTGATTGTCTCAAGGTCTTTCGGAGAATTATGTCTGCAATGATACATCCAAGTGCCTAAATGTCAACTCCCAAACGATAGTCTCCATGTAGAATGAACTCGGGGCTTGGTAACATGGCAATCCCCTTAGCTTTTCAATGGAAGTCTCTTCTCCCAGTATGGAAAGCCCCAAATCACCAATTTTTGCAACATAACTACCGCTATCTCCATATATCAAGAGTATATTTCCAGGATTTATGTCAAAGTGAATAATTTCCTCACTGTGCATATGTCTAAGGCCTAATAATATGGACTTGTTGTAATTCTTGATTTCTTCTTCACCCATAAGGTTCCCGGAATAGATTTTTTTTTCCTTAAGTCACCCACCCAAGGAATACTCCAAAAATCAATTATAGAGGATCACATTGTCTTCCTCGCTGGCATTCTCTCTGTAGTATCTTCTCTAGTGTCATATTAGAATTCCGATTTAATTATCTCAAGGGTGTTTGGAGAATCATCTCCGTAATGATACATCTAAGTGCCCAAATGTCAACTCTCGGTCTATAGTCTCCATGTAGAATGGACTCTAAGGCAATGTAATGTGGAGGTCCCCTCTGCTTCTCCCTGGAACTCTCTTCTCCCTGTATGGAAATCCCCAGATCACAAATTTTTGCAACATAAATACCATTACCGTCATGTACCAAGAGTATATAGTCAGGTTTTATATCACAATGAATAGTTCCTTTACAGTGCTAATGTCTGATGCCTAGTAATATGGAGTGGCTATAATTCTTGATTTTTTCTTCACTCATAGGCTTCCCATAATAGATTACATCCTTAAGACACCCACCCAAGGCATACTCTAGACCCAGATTATGGAGGATCACATTGTCTTCCTCATTGGCATCAGCTTTCAGAATACAAGTGTTGGACAAAATTGATGGGGAAAAGAGGAGGAATATTTGGGCCAATTCTATCGGATGGAGATGTTGATAGACCTAAAGAGACAAACCCATAACTAATTTCTACTAGTTTTTTATCCGAGTCCAACCCATCTTTGATAATCTCAGCAAATTTCAAACATAGAATGTTGGTTTCCTAATGGCAGGGAAAGAGATAAGTATTGAAGGTGACTGGAAATAGGATGTTTATAAGAGAATACAAAATTTATAAGAGAAAACCTAGATTGTCGTCGCAGATGAATGTGGTGTTTTTTTCTTCTTCTCCTTTGGCAGGGAATACTTGCCAGCAGAGAGCTTTTCCCTAAGTGGTTTCAATTTCTTCAATAAAATAAATAAATTTGTAGAGGAAATCACCGGTATGCTGCGTCGATATCAGTTTCTTTAAAATCCTCCCTTGAATAAATTTCATGAATATCATCCCTAGAATAAAAAAACAAACAATTCAAGATCATATTCATCTGAATCTGAAACAAAGGAGTGCTCTCTTCAAAGCTTATCCACATCCCATCTGGACGTAGGATTAACATCCAAACACTCGGTCAAGAAACTATTCGCATCATTAGATATTCTAGCCGGTATTTTTACTGTTGTTTCACCATTCACTGAAGTATCATATCTAGTGTCATTTAAGAATTATGACTCAATTGTCTCAAGGGCCTTTGGAAAATCATCTTTGGAACTATACAATCAAGTGTCTAAATGTTGACTCCCGGTTCATAGTCTTCATGTAGAATTTACTCAAGGGCTACGTAACGTGGCGTTCCCCTCAAATTATCGCCATCAGTCTCTTCTCCCAGTATGGAAAGCCCCAGATCACCAATTTTTGCAACATAACTACCATTATCGCTCTATACCAACATTATATTGCAGAGGTTATATCACATTGAATAATTCCTTTATAGTGTATATGTTTGATGTCTAGTAACATAGACCGTCCGTAGTTCTTGATTTCATCTACATTCATAGGCTTCTTGAAATAGATTCTGTCCTTAAGACACTCACTTGAAGCATACTGCCGAAACAGATTATAGAGGATCACATTTTCTTCATCGCTGGAGTCGGCTTCACGGTATCTTATAATTTTTTAGCAATCATGCAACCTATGAAATAATTCTCTCTCAAACCTCAGAGTTTCATAATCCATATGTGTGGCGTAATTGATGATGAAAATAGGAGGAAGATTCGGGTCAATTTCTTCAGACGGAGATGTTAACCGACCTAAAGAGACGAACCTGTAGCTACCTTTCCTCAGGTATCCAATCTGAGTCTAACACATCTTGACAATCTCTGCGAATTCCAAAAGTGGATTGATGGTTTCTAATAGCATATGAAGGGGATGAGTATTAAGGGTGACTGGAAATAGAATTTTTATTACAGGATACAAAATTTATAAGAAAATACATGGATTGACGTCGCAAATGAAGGTGACATTTTTTCCTTCTTCTCTTTCGGAAGGGAGTCCGCGTCAGCTGGGAGCTTTTCCTAGATTGGTTTGATTTACTCTAGTAAAATCAATGAATTCGATTGGTTTCATTAACTCCAATAAAATCAATAATGTGCATAGTAAATCAATGGTTTGTTGCACCAATATCAGTTTTGTGAAAATCCCCATAATTAGTTTCATGAATATCCTCCCCAGAACTGATAACATCCAGCTCAAGATCATATTCATCTAAATTCAAATCTGAAACTAAGGAGTGCTCTCTCAAAAGCTTTTCCACATACCATCTCAATGTAAAATTAACATTCAAACACTTGGTCAAAAAACTGTGCGCATTATCAGATACTGCATCCGGTATTTCTACCTATTGTTTTGCCATTCGCACAAGAATATTCTCTAGTATCAGTTGAGAATTCCGACTTAATTGTCTCAAGAGCATTCAGAGAATCATATCTGTAACGATACATCCAAGTACCCCAAATGCGACTCTCGGTGCGTAGTCTCTATGTAAAATGGACTCAAGGGCTAGATAGCATAGCGTTCCCCTCAGCTTATCACCATCAGTCACTTCTCCTAGTATTAAAAGCCCCAGATCACCATTTTTTGCAACATAACTACCATTACCTCCTTATACCAAGAGTATATTGTCAAACTTTATATCACAGTGAATAATTCCTTTACTGTGTCAAAGGCCTAGTGATAAGGACCGAATTTAATTCTTGATTTCATATTCACTCATAGGTTTGCCAATACAGATTATGTTCTTATGATACCCACCAGAGGCATACTCCGGAAAATATTATAAAGAATCTCATTGTCTTCCTCGGTGGGGTCAACTATGTAGCATCCAATGATTTTCGGGCAATCCCGCAACCCATAAAATAATTATTGCTTGAACGCCAGAGTTTTAGAATTCATACGTGGGGTGGAATAGATGGTGAAAAGAGGAGGAAGAATAGGGCCAATTTTTTCTAACAGAGATGTTGATCAACCCAAAGAGACGAACCCATAACTACCTTTCCCCTGGTGTCCAATGTGAGTCCAATACATCTTGACAATCTCTACCAATTCTAGAAGTGGAATGTTGGTTTCTAACGGTGAGGGAAGGGGATGCGTATTGAGGGTGACTAGATATGGGATATTTATTGGAGGATACAAAATTTATATGAGAATACATGGATTGACGTAGCAAATGAAGGTGATGTTTTTTTCCTTCTTCTCCTTAAGTAAAGATACGCGTCAGCAGAGAGTTTTTCTTCGAATGGTTTGATTTATTCTAGTAAAATAAATGAATTCGCAGAAGAAATCACTGGTATGCTGCACCAATATCAGTTATTTGATAATCATCCCCATAATCTATTTCATGAATATCCTCTCCAGAATAAAAAGCAGCCAACTTTAAATCATTTTCATCTAAAATTAAATCTAAAATGAAGGTGTTCTCTCTCAAAATCTTATCTACATCCCATCTCGTCGTAGGATTAACATCCAAACACTTGGTCAAGAAACTGTGCACATCATCAGATATTACAGGTGGTATTTCTACTTATTATTTCTACTCTAGTGTCAGTTCAGAATTCCAATTTAATTGTCTCAGGGGGCTTTGGTGAATCATCTCCGCAACGATATATCTAAGTAACTAAATGTTAACTCTCAGTGCATAGTTTCCATTTAGAATTGACTCGAGGTCTAGATAACGTGACGTTCCCCTCAGCTTCTCACCTCCTGTCTCTTCTCCTGGTATGGAAAGTCCTAGATCACTATTTTTGGCAACATAGCTACCATTACCCCTGTATACCAAGAGTATATTTTCGGATTTTATATCAAAAGTGAATAATTCCTTTACTGTGCATATGTCTAAGGCCTGGTAATTTGGACCGACTGTAATTCTTGTTTTTTCCTTCACTCATAGGCTTCCCAAAATAGATTCCGTCCTTAAGACACCCACCCGAGGCAAACTCCAGAAACATATCATAGAGGATCACATTCTCTTCCTAACTAGCATTTTCTCCGATTCTTTCAATAATTTTCGGGAAATCTTGCAACTTGTGAAATAATTCTTTCTTAAACTCCAAGGTCTCGAAATCCAGATGTGGGTGGATTTGATGGCACCGAGGAGAAAGCTACGGGGGAATTCCGTCAGACGGAGTTATTGATCGAACCAAAGATACGAACCCATAACTACCTTTCCCCAAGTGTCCAATCCAAGGCCAACCCATCTTGACAATCTCGGAAAATTTTGAAAGTGGAATGCTAGTTTCCTAGTTGCAGAGGAAGGGGATGAGTATTTAGGGTGAGTGAAAATGAGATATATATCAGATAATACGAAATATATAAGAGAATCTAGATTGACGTCACAGATGAATGTGGGTTTTTCCCTTCTTCTCCTTCGGTAAGGAATACACACTAGAGGATAGGTTTTCCACGACTGGTTTCAATTACTCCAGCAAAATCAATGAATTCGCAGAATAAGTCAATGAGGATTATTGAATTTGTAGAGAAAAATCAATAGGCATTCAACAATACAGAGACGTATTAATGGAAAAGAGTCGTTGGTTAGGATTAGGGGTTGGGTTTGTTATTTTATAAAGAAGAATAAATTGGGGGATATTTTCCATTAACTTAATATTTTCGCTTGCCAGTTTCAAATTCCCAACGACATTGCTTCATTTGGACGATAATACCCCTCTAGTTTTGTGTTCTTTAACATTGATCCCTAATTTTATATTTGGATTTCAAAGTCATACTGCAATAATAGTAATTAATTACTCTTTCTTTTTGTATTCGTCATTTATAAAGAAATATATTTGAAAAGTGCAAATATAACACTTAATTTTTTAAAAGTGCTTATATACCCACGATTAGAATTAATTTAGAAACTTTTGACACAGATGTTTGAGACGGACATTAACCACAACTTTTCAGGCATTTACTTATAACAAAGGATAAAAATAACCCTACCTATATTTCTAAATTTAGGAAGACCGTATTACCCTTGAACTATTTTACCATCACTCTCAAAACCTAGCCCTTTAGCCGCGCCACCACTCCAAACCTTCTCACCGCCATACCAGTACCAATTTCATCACCGATTATGTATTCCTCCTGCACCAAATACTTCGTATCACCAATTCACAAACCCAACTCACTTCCATCTCCAAACCATCTCAACCCCATCTTCAACCCAGCTCAAACTCATCCTCAAATGGAAACCGACAGTAAGAACAAACCCATTTCGCCTCCAATTTTTCCTTTGCCTCAGCCTGGGTCTGAAGAAGAAAGCAAAGGAAAAAATTGTTTCGTCAGATCTATATAAGTCTGGTGAAGCGGAACCTAAGACCCATAATAAGCAATAACCTAATCGACATGATGAAGAAGAACATAATTGACGTGGACACAAATGATTAACATAAAATGAGAGGGAAACTGATTTATGGATGTGGGGCGAAAAACAAACATTTCCCATTTAACTTATTCTCTTTCTTTTCCATTGGAGGGGTATTTTGGTTTTTTTAAATGAAACTAGGGAAAATTATAGCCGACCAACTTTTCAAACGAGACCAGAGTTATATCATCATTTTGTAAAACTAGGGTTATATTTACACATACTACAAAAATGGGGTTATATAAGCATTTTTTTCTTTCTCTTTGGAATTCTTGGATAACAATATCGAATCTCCGTGACACTGTTACAAAGAAAATATATAGGTTGCAGTGGTTGAGACAAAAGCTGAAGCTAGCATCCATTCTCAAGGGACAAGTAAGCTTCATTCTATCATAAGTGGGGGTGTTCATGGTTTGGGGCGGGTCAGTTGTCCCAACCCAAATTGACCAAACATTTTGGGACAAATGGGTGGGGTGGGTCATGGGTCGACCCAAATCGACCCAAATCAACCAAAATAGTAAAAAAAATATAATTTATTTGAGTAAAATATATTATTTTTAAATGTAATAATATTTAAATAATAAATAAAATTATGATTTATTTTTATATAATTTAAAAT
>JAULKM010092466.1:0-11183 GCA_032355605.1 Rubia tinctorum
AATTTATAAATGTGAAAAATATCACATGAGATACTGCTACATTCATCGTAACACATATTTTTAGAATATTTAATTTTTATAATTTATTTTAAATATAATTTAAGATATTAAAATCATAAAATCATTATTGAATAGTGACAAAAAAGGAAATAAGACACTAAAGAGGGACGGAGGGAGTTAGTGAATGTTGTGAACGTGTTCAATACCATCTGTTTCCTTGGGCACCACAAAATATTTTTCGTAAGACCAGGGAGAGTTGTATAATTTTTATCTTCATTATTATTGAATGAAAATATTGCCAGATTTTTTCCCATGGTATCTTCATCAACCTCATTCCCACATCTCTAGACCTTACTGGACAAAGTGATTATTTTATTATTTTTTAAAAAAATCGGTCATTCAAAATGTTAGGAAAAAAAAGCCCAACGGCAATTACAATAAGTGAAATTAACATCCAACCTAACTAGACTCTAGCAATAACCAATCCGTTGCAAGGATATTCAAATTACATGTCAATCACACTGATCGTCTGTACTATTACAGATCAGAGATCCAATAAAAACTTTAACATCGTCCCCAGGGATATTAACTCGTTTCCACAAAAATAATGACCATTTGGAGAAGAAAACCGTATCAGCATCAATATCACTACGCCAAATAGGGATCTACAACAGCTGTAACACAACTTGATCTTGATCCAAAACACGATCTATATTATTCAAACTGTAAATACTTTGAAAAACACAGATAGAGAATGAAACTCCTAATAGAGACACACAAACGAAATCACAAACACACGATCTGTAAAATTAGATCGGACAAAATATATCGACATGAACAATTAGATTAAATGATCATTATGCACACATCAATCTAATCTATCATGTCAAAGAACAATACTAATGTATGACATCAAATTCATACTTATTCAATAACATAAACAATAAAAGTATATCAATTGAAAAAACTGATGTTTCCCCATCTGGCCATCATGGGGAGATGGGGCAAAGAAAATGGGATATAAACTTTAGAGGAAGAAGGAGCGGCCGCCTTAGGATTTTTTAGAGAGCAAGAGAGAGAGAGAGAGAGAGAGAAAGTTTGTGGACAGAGTGATTATTGATTCCATCATTTTTATCTTAGGGATAAGAATCTTTGCTGCAAGAAAGATTTGTCCCTCGAAGGAAGGCTACTTTGTTTGTTATTATTTTCTATCAGGTCAAAGAACAATACTAATGTATGGAACCGAAACCATACTTATTCAATAACATAAACAATAAAAGTATATCAACTAAAAAACTACTGTTTCCCCATTTCGTCATCGTGGAGAGATGGGGAAAAGAAGATGGAATAAAAACTTTCGAGGAAGAAGCAACGGTTGCCTTATGGATTTTTAGAGAGAGAGTTCTTGGACAAAGCGATTATTGATTCCATCCTCTTGATCTTAGGGATAAGAATCTTTGCTGCAAGAAAGATTTTCTCCCTCGAACGAAGGTTACTTTGTTTGTTACTGCTTTACTGCTTATTGCTCTCCGTCATGTAGACTTTTCATAAATCACATTAGAACATGAATATCTTACATTATAAAATTTATTCATTATTT
The DNA here is from genome assembly GCA_032355605.1 of Rubia tinctorum. Taxonomy (NCBI): domain Eukaryota; kingdom Viridiplantae; phylum Streptophyta; class Magnoliopsida; order Gentianales; family Rubiaceae; genus Rubia; species Rubia tinctorum. The sequence goes on from JAULKM010092466.1 coordinate 1,601, forward strand.
GATATAGGTGCAAATTTTCCAAATTTAAATGAAAATAGATGCCCATAAAAATCGTGTCGGTATAAAAGCAAAAAATCTGGAAGCTATACATGCTCTGTATACGAAACATGCAAATGCTATAGGAAAAACTGTCAACGTCTAAACAGCAAAATGCAAATTCACAAAAAGTACTGCAAGTGCTCTTTTGGAGAACAACCGAAAAGATTAAAACCCAACACTATCAACCTTGTTCCTTATGTGGATAATGAAAGTAATTCTGCAAAAAAAAAAGATGAAGAGAAAGAGAAAGAACCTGATTACAAAAACAGGGTGCCCAGCTAAAATTAGAGTCAAGCTTGAGCAGGATTATTACATCGTGGCTCACCACATTACCGTACACAATCATGAGTTAACAAGACCAGTCTGTCAGTATCTCAGTATGAGTGAATGGAGGATTACAGAAGACAAAGGAAAGGTCATTACATCAATGGAACAAGCAAGTTTAGAACCTACTGTAGGATATATATATACATGGCTTTTGAAACTAGTGGAGAAGAAAATATAAGGCATGCGATGAAATACCATGTCAACTTTGTGAGTCAACTTTGTGAGTCAACTTTGAATGAAAGAAATCGAAAGTGGAGATGCTCACGAAGTTGGTGATACAATCTTGGAAATAAATGACAAGAACAAAGATTTCTTCTTCAAAGCCAAGTTCGACGAGGAGAAAAGACTATCAGAAGTATTTTGGAAAGATTCAATGATGCTGGACTACAAACTATATGGGGATGTCACTATATTTGACACTACGTACAGAACAAACAAGTATAACTTGATTTGTGCTTCAATAGTTGGAATCAACAATCACTAGAACATAAAAATGTTTTCTTGTGCTTTTATTGCAAATGAGTTGGTTGACACTTTTGTGTGGCTCCTCAACACTTTCAAGAAATCAATGGAAGGGAAGGAACCTGTCACAATATTCACATATCAATATTTTTCAATGGGCAAAGCATTAAATGAGGTATGTTATGAAAAATTGTTACTTACAAATCTGAATACTGAATATGGTATGTTAGAAACTGCAATTGTTACCTTGCAGTATGTATTAAATAGCTTATAAGCGTTACTTGTTACTTTAAAAAAGTGATTTCCTGTAAATGATGTAACTTTAGAAATTTTATTACTTGCAAACCTAAAGCTGAATGGGGAATATTAGATTCTGCACTTGTTAGCTTAAAGCATATAGAACTTATGTATATGACATATTAATTACTTGTAAATTCATGTATTAATCAACTTTCATTTTCGGGTACAGCTTTCAGGTCTTTAAGAACACAAAACACAGGTTCTGCTTATGGCACATAAAACAGAATCCAATACAACATTATGGGAAATTGAAGAAAGATGAATCGTTCAAAAATGTTTTAGACTATTGTATGAAGGGATGTGCTAATCCAGCTATATTTAAGAGAAATGAAGCTCAATGATTATCAACTTCAAGTTGGAAAATAACACATGTTTTAGCGGCTATACAACATTCGTGAGAAATAGAGCACAACATACAGCGAATATATTTTCTCTGCCAGCATTCTATCATCACAAAGGAGCAAAAACCCCCACCACGTCCTATGCTTCAATACAAACAAAACAACTACACTCACTCACTTCTTTGATCTCTTCAACCAACCAATCAAAAAGTGGAGGAGAGATGAACCGGGCAATGAAAATACATGTACAAAAGCAAAGCCAGATTTTGAAATAAAAAAGGTATGTTTACATTCAGAACATTTAATACCGACATGTATTAATTTTGATGGAACCCGAAAATGTTAACTTATAATGTGCACTTGTTTCCCAATTACTAGAACTGTACATATTTGGTTAAACATGCTGCAAATGTTTACACACTTGCATTGTACAAAGGATTCAAAAGTAATTTTCTCTTGCAATGGAAACTAAAGTCAAGGAAGTATTCTCAGAACCACAGTCAAGAAAATTTGAAGTTAGTCTAGAACATGATGAATCTAAATATGAGACAGACGAGTACAAAAATGAAGACGGGCTAGTTGAAGTATAATGCAAATTCAAATGCTTTGAAGTGTCAGGTATGCTATGCTTTCACATTCTTAGAGTATTGAACCTCAACTCTATCACTAAAATTCTAGAGAAGTATATCTTCAAAAGATGGACAAAAAAGGCCAAAACAGAAATATGGGACGAGGTTCTTGGCTAAGGAAAAAAACAATAAAAAACATCAATGGTTCATTTTCATGGAGTAATCATATGTCCAAAAAGGGACAATTCAGTTTTGAAAAGTGAAAGAAACTCAGAAACTAGAAGAACCCTTGAAGCGATGTTTGAAACATGTTCAACAAGAATCGAAGAATTGTTGGCTTCAAACACAAATGCCATTAAACAATCAGCCAAAAGTAGCCAATGCAACTCCACCATAACAAGTGCACCTAAGGTACTTGATCCAACCCAAGTGAAGACAAAAGGAAGAGAAAAAAGGCTGAAGTCAAGATTGGAAAAGAAAAAACGAAGGAAGAAAACTACTAAATTTGGTACAAAAACATCAGATGTAAAGACATTTTAAAAGTAGGATTTTTTAGGATACATGTTTCATTTATGTACCTATATATCATAATTTTTCCCATTACCTTGAAAGATTGTATTACACTGAATAACATACTATATTTGTTGGCTTACAACTGTCACTTATTAAATTGGAACTTGCATTTTTTTTCTTACCGAAAAACCAAAATTTGTTAAGCGATTTGCATTTTGTTTCACATAATTTTAGTGATATGAAATCATTAAATACATGAATATTTAGTTGGCTTACAACTATAATTTTTAAACTATCAATTGCATTTGTTTTCTGATATGCTCAGCTAATCATGACAATTAAACACACGAAATAACTAAAATGTAACTTGCTATTAATAAGCATAAAAATAGCACTTATTAAAATTCAACATGCATTTTTTTAACAACCTTCAGCTATAAAATAGATCCTAAAATAGTGTCTCAAAGTCGCATAAGTTGTATCAGCCATAAACCAATCAGTCTCAACATAATCTGATTACAAATCATCCGAACAAAATTAGATGACACCGACTTCTAATCAACATGTAATAAGTTATGTTAAAAAACAATCAGCCGGGAGGTCTCAAAAAAAATCTATGGATCCTCAAGTCCTTCAATCCCAAGAGAGAATGAAGGAATCAAGGAATAGGGTTTCCTCATGTATTCATAAACAATCCTATCAACCACTCATGTGTCGTTGGATATTCCATAACTTCTAGTGTGCTCTTGACATTTTCAGGATCCTCATTTGCTCCTTCTTGTTGTGGTTGAAATTGGGCTTGTGGCTGCGGTTGTGGTTGTACAATGGGACTAGCATTTTCTCTCTCAAAATTTTGCACCAAAACCCGAGTAATAACCTCCATGTCTCATTTGAAAATGAGACTAGACCTATGAACAGACTGAGAAAAAGCACAAAGGTCAGTCCAACAAACAATCAAAATATGTTAAAAAATTATGAACTACAAAATGCATTAGTTTAACTAAACCCACCATTATTTTTAAAACAACATGCACTAGTTTTAAATAAGTGTTAGAAAAAATACAAAAAACCTTACATTACTGACAGTTTTGTAAATAGCCACATTCGTCATCTCACCACTTGGAATGCGATACGAAATTATTCCTAGCTCCTGAACAACACTATCAAATGAAACTTTCGGAGTACAAATCCCCTCACAACTAACATTCTCATTATTAATTTCCTCGGATTCCTTGCTGCTACTTTTCTGTTTCAGCCTGCCATCCTTGCTCAAAGGAAACCCACCCTCAACCATAACTCTCGTATCATACTTCATCTTCTTCAGAAAATGAACCCTCTTTAACAAACATTTGTTCGACCAATGCATGTTCAAGGGAAATCTAGTAGGGTCAGATTAACATCTAAAGGGAAACCTATAAATGTATGTCAGCAACAATACAAACACACAACCACTAACATAAGACACATTTTTATAACTAGATTAAAGCTACCAACACCCTCACACAGACGATCTAGAACTAAGCCACACCAATCAAGACTCTTAATAGTCTCAACATTCTCTAAAGCACCCACAATCTTCATGTCAGCCATATTTCTCATAGTCGGAGCCAAGAAAGTACACAAACTGATCACCAACAACACTCAGTTTAATAATATCTTCAAAAAGATTCATGTAAGCGATATTACCATATTTATTGGCACCTAACTCAGCCCTCCATCTATCCCTAATATCCACATGCTTAAAGACACCCCTCCCGTTATTCTTAACCAGCCCCACATCACATCCCAGAATCCTAGGAATGAAAAAAATGTCATACACATCATCAGGGGTAATATAGCTAGAGCCAGCTACTTCTTGAACACACCCTATAGGATCAAAGCTCTTAACTAGCCATGGGATGATTCCGATATGGAGAAACGAAATCTCAAAGTAAATAAGCCAACAAAACCTATTTCTTCAATATCTTTCTTCGGCTCAGGAGTCAGGGAACCAATGACGTACTTTAGCTCCGAAGGACAGCAGGCACTAGATAATTTCTTTTTAAACCTAAAAAACAAAGTTGAATATGAAAATATTAATCATACACAGCTTTAAAAATTACGAATAAATTCAGTATACTAATACACTAATATATGCAAAACATAAGTTTAAATCTAATAAACAAAGATGAAATTTTAAACAATAATCAGTCACAGTATCTATTGAACATGAATATTAACATATGGAACATTTATGAAAATAAATGTAATTTCTAAGATAACACTGAAGACAAACAGTTGTTTTTGTACAAAACTATTAGATAGGTATCAATAACAAATAAATTATGAATGTTAACATATGCAACATGTAAGCAAATAAATATAGTTTCTTATTAACATGTAAAAAAATAAAAAAAGACTGAAAATATACAAAGTATAAATAACAAATAACACATGGATATTAACATATGCAACATCTTATGAAACAAAGAATACTCAGAACAGAAGAGAAAAAGAAGAAGAAAAAAAGCTTATGTGTTATCCTCATCATGAACACGTTCAACAACCTGCATCTTCGGAAGATTATTCTGTTGTTTGGCACATCTTCCATCAACAACAACACCTTCTTCAAAAGACACCATTTTCCCAGAACCCGATGCTCCACCAACCACACTGTCAGCTTTCCTCTTCACTTCAGATTTTTACTACCTTCAACATCTGACTCCTTCGACTTTGCCTTCAGTTTCGTACAAGTCTTAGCAACATCTTGCTTCTTTTTATTATCAACTACTTCCTTTGCCCTTTTCGACTCACCAACTACCGACTTCCCAACTACTTTCTTCCCCTTCTTCTTCGACTTTACAGCGGGGTACTTCTGCTTCGGACTTTGAGACATTGCCTTCTTTTTCTTAGTAGCTGGGGACATTTTCTTCTTATGTCCTTCAAAATCGATAACACAAGCAGCTACAGATTCCACCCTAATTGATTTACTCTCATTTGTAGTTAACATATTCAAATTACCAACACACTCCGCAAAAAATGCATCAACTTCTGCATCAGTTTCTTCTGAAAAATCTTTCCCTACAATACCCTCAACACCCTTAACACCACCAACACCACTAGAACCACCTTCAACACCACCTGAGCCTACACTATCAATAGACCTAACAACTTCAGCAGACCTAACAACTTCACCATCAACTCTAACCCTTTCAATACCAGCACTAACATTTTCAATGATTGAATCTAAAACATCAGAAACAACTTCCATATCAACCCCAACTACCAAAGAACCCGCAGCCTCACCAATCACCTCACCAGCCACTGAACCTCTAGCCTCAACAGCAACTGAACCCCCAAACTCATCAACACTGGCTGCGTCTATACTTACCCTAGCTACCAAAGAACCCTCAGCCTCACCAGCCACTGAACCTCCAGCCTCAACAGCCATTAAACCCCTAGCCTCATCGACACCTACTGTCTCTCTACTCATTTGAACTACATAACTCAGCAAAGTGTCATAGTCAAAGTCTTTAAAATCTTGGGTTAATCCACGTTCACCAGACTGCACTGTATTCATAGTAACTTTTAACCTTTTGTTTTTCGGCTCCTTAGGAGCAGCAACAACAGAAACCTATGGAGTAACAACACCACCAATCCTTGCAGGCCTACGTGCCAATGAGGCAACTACACAACAAAACATAAACACAAACTGTATAAGCACATTACAAAAAAACAAGCATAATCACATAAAGAAAATACAATACATAAAGAAAATAAAACAACCTCCAAAAGCGTAGAACTGTTGAATCTTCTTCAACTCAGTTATAGTGAAGGTCTATCCTTCTTCTTGGATTTCCTCACAAGAGGCACAACATCTAAACACCATAACACATTTAAGATATATATCAACTCAAAATAAATAATTAAATAAATGTAATACTATAAAATTACAATCACCTTCAAAATTTTCAGGTTCAACATTTTGAAATATGTCTTCAACTCCTCCAGAAAAATCTAAAAAATCATATACACAGTCAGGAGCAATAAATTATTAAATGATAATCAATAAGCAATACAATCTAAGACACACACAATATAACTAACTAATGAATAAAATATACTAACATATGCAACTTCAAATAAAATAAATACAATTATCAAATTTGAAGAACCCACACACTATAACCAGCTAATGAATAAAATATACTAACATATGCAATGTCTAATGAAATAAATACATGCTATCAAAGAAAAAATAAAAGTACGAAAAACAATTTCATAGTTTTTCATAACATATGCAAAATATAACTTAACTAACGCACATTATAACAACCAGTAGCTATCATACAGTAAAAAAATAGAGTAACTAATCCATATGTTATACTAACACATGTTACTTCTAAAACAAACAAATTCATGTTATAGAGAAGACTCGAAACATGCATTTGACTAACAAATAAAAAATACTCTAAAACAATAAACAGCAACAAAACTTAAAAAACACACATACACACACAACAAGAAATAAAACCCGCGAAACTCCAAATATTAAAAACAAAAAACAAAAAAATTAACCCGGAGAAGGAGAAGGAAAAGGAAAAGGAAAAGGCTGAGACAACTTCTCCAGTTTAGGAGAAACCTCTTTATTTCTCTTGGTGACAACAGTACCTGATTTAGGAGGAAAATCTCTAGATTTGCCCTTCGCCCTACCCATAGACTACAACAAAGAAGTAAAAAAGACGTTAAATCGGAACGGCGAACGATTATTAAATAATAAAAAATGATCTGCAATCAATTATTCAAACCTAGAATCATCAAAATGCGGAAGAAACGAAAAACCTACCAATTTCATGTTTAAGGTTGAAAGGAGAGATCGCGAGAAAGTTGAAAGACGAAAAAAATGCAGAAAACGACAATAAATTTGGTGAAGCAACGATGAGAAAATTGCAGAACAACAATGGCGGAAAACAGAGAAAAAGTGTGAGAGAGAGAGAAAAAAAACGAAAGGTAAAGTGGAGAATAAATGGTAAATTCAAATTACAATGTTTCCATAAGAAACCGCTGGAAAAGAAAATTAAAATTAGAATTAGAATTAGAATTTATAATAACTTCATTAATTTATAATTAATTACAATATGAACCTCATTTTGCAAATCAGTCTTTGGCCTGTTTATAGGCCTATGGACATACTGTATTTCTCGAGACTTTATCTAATTTTAATATTTGAAAATGTAAATTGTGATGATCTATCACTATCACTATCTCATATAATAATATTTTTATCTTTTATATTAATCAAAATATTTTGTTAGAACTACTTTAATTTTAGACTAGAAGTTTTTTGTGAAAGCTCATTGGAGTACGAATGAAGGGACCATTGTTTTGTTGAGCAATTATTTTCCAATCATGGTTGGTATGGACCCATTGTTGCCAGCACATTGTGATAAGAGGTACTAGATTGCTTTCTCCTCCTTCTCTTCTTGCTGAAAATGATTAGATTCGTGTTGCAATTAAATTTGTGAGTGGATCTCATACAAACAGAAAACATTTCAGTTTTATCTCTGTGCAGTCACTCATCTTCAATCCTTTTCTATATTTGTTTTTTAAATAACGACTTCTACATTTATTTTGTTTGAAAAAAGTAATCGAGTGTCACCTAATACATGTGTGACTCAGGAATGCTGAATGTTTAGATGAAGCAATTAATGACTTGGTAGGGTTGGAAAATCATTGTATAATAGGTTGAATTCCGGCTGTTAACTTTTGAGCATCGTTTTGATTGAGATACAAACTGAAGTTGTGTTAGTGGAAGTCTTTTTTAGTTTATACTCCGTGATTACTATAAAATCAACTATTTGAACTCTCGAAACGGATAAAGAGTTGATGATAATGGATACTCAAAGAGTTACGCTTGGAAGGGAAATTTAGGTAGAAATACACTCGCCTAAAGTAAATTGTTTTTCTGATTTTGAACTTTCTAAAACGTGTATGGGCCACGTGAATATCTCCAGATAGCTCGAACCGCGTAACAACAATTTGATAGAATTATGTGTGTAATTCTTAAGTCATAAGAAGAATCTTTTCGTATGAAATTTGAACCAAGATATAAGAAGATTATCTTCATGAAATTTGAACGTGGTTATGATAAAGAATATTATGAAATATTCTTATCTTTCCATAATCTAATTCGAATATTTTTTAAATATTCTTGGTAATTGTAGAATATTCTTCTGTGATTACGGGAAATCATATTTTTCACGTTTCTTTCCATAAGATCTCTTAGACTACTGTAAATAGAGCATCTATATTCGACAGAAAATTCATATCATTCTCCAGTCCCCCATTTCTTATAAACTTGAGTCTTTTCTTTCTCTCTATCGAGGTAATAGTCTTTCGGGCTTTGCGAGAATTCGATGTAACTCATATGTGTTAGTTGTTATCTTCGATTGTTTTATCCTAGGGAATGATGTCTGCGACAGGACTCATTCGTTTCAAAGGCAGCAAGTTTACTCGTGACTCCATCACTTTGTGATTGCATGAAATTTGATTTTTTGTGATTGTTTGAATCTCAATTTATTATATGTAATTTAATCTTTTCGATTGTACGGACGAATGATTAATAAAATTTTATTAGTCTTGCATATGTTAGTTTTCCGTGTAATTTTTTTATTTAATGTTCGCATGATATTATAAATATATGTTCAACAGTTTTGAAAGGAATGAACTTTATTGAACTATATTGGTTGATTTTGTGGATCGCTATTGCTTGCCAAAATCCAAAAATGTATGTGTTTGGGCGAAAATTAAATATGATCATTTGCATGCTTTACTCTGCTCGACAAGGACGTCTCAAACATTATGGTGGGAACATGATGGAGATCGGGGTACGACTACCACCATAAATGAAAACATTCCACGTTTTGATCAAACATTCAAGGGTTATGTTCGTGATCCTCTAAGCAACATGATTGGCCCTATGACAAGGTCAAGAATGAAGCTTAGAGATGCTGCATTGAATGGTTTGATTGATCGCTTTTATAATGAAGAACT
>JAULKM010092477.1:0-11183 GCA_032355605.1 Rubia tinctorum
TTTCTTACAAAGATAATGATTTACATATAAGGTCTTGGGTCACCTCCACTTAGTACCAATTGGTTTTAAGATGGAAGGCCAAGATACCTTAAAATTTAACAATAAGGATCATTTAGTACCTCAACCAACTGCGAGGAATTGGTGAATAAAATGGTTGATTTGGACATTTTACTATTTGGATAACATGACGATAAAACTGATGAGTGGGAAGATTTTATAGGAGTTGGTGAAGGAGCCACAGAATCCCAAGGAGAAGCAGAAGATCCTGAACATAGAGACATTTACACAAATCTCATTACACTTAGACATGTATCATATATCTAATCTTGCAACACAAAATTGTGAACATATTTTCTTTATTATTAACTAACCAATAGGAGTTTGTCCTCCCAACCGCGGGGTAACAAGCCGAACACCAGTAGAAGCTCCCACAAACTTGAAGGAGCTCTGCTAGAACTGGTGTGGCTATCATGGCGAGGTGTATCATCCCATTCCCATCTACCATGATCCCAATCAGATCTGCCTGGAACTTTATAGCGCTCTAAATTATTAGGACGTCAGTAGTAATTCACAAAAGAATGCTATCAAATTAAATAGCAAGTAGTCCCGGTGCGTAACACTACGAGCACACTATCCTTAGGCCTACAAAGGAAAAGGAAGTAGGCGTCTTATCGATGGCTCTAGGATTACAAACGTAATCCTAGTTTGCTACTTTGGCTATCTCTACCCGCAACCCTTCGAATCAAATAGTTGGATAACTAGAGCATTGTCGATCGTAACGACTAACAACGGTACATGCACACACCCACACGGTTCCGGATGATCGTTACCTCAATCTCATCTAGGTTTCCTTCCCTAGGGCAGCAATAGTGCGACAACATGAAAGTAGACTTGGTGTGTGCTAACTAAGTGTGACAATCATGCAATTCACACGAATATTAAAAGCAAGCCAGTACATAAAAACAGGTAGATCTAGAAATCTCACAAAATGGACATTAATACATTAATACAAATATGTTCTCCAAGTAAGACATATACTCGCTAAGCATTGGATCCAAGTATTTCATTAGAATCAACACTTTTGGGCAAAAGAAAAATAAAAAAAGATGAAAAGAAAAGAACCTAGAGAGAAGAAAGAGTATTTTCTCTCTCTAACCTACTCTTGAGATCTAAAAATGAATATAAACTTAAACCTAGTAGAAATAGGTTCATATATATAGTAGTAGGGAATTTGGCCTAAAAATAGGCCCAAAATGACAAAAAAATCCTAGCAGCCGCAATCGGCACATGGGGTAATGTCTGGCAAGGCCCGTGCCGGCCGAGGGAGCCTCGTGCTGGCCCGACACGTCAGCCATGGCACGAGCCGCAGCCTCATGCAGGCGCGGGCCGTCAGCCTTGGTATGGGTCGTAACCCCTTGTACTGGCGTAGTTCGTGCCAACCGGCACTGGCCGTTGGCCGGCACTCTATTTTAGCTCCTTCTGATCCGCGTCCCATGTTGCTTGGCGCGCCCTGTCAGTTGGAACCTCACTTTGCTCAGTATCTTGGCACGGGACGTGTCGTTCTTTGCAACCTATCGGTTGGTCTTGGCATTGGTGACTTGAAACGACGTGGGCTATATAAAACGGAGCGGTTTGCTCCCATACTTAGCTAATTTTTGGAGTGAAAGGATGACTTGGGGTGCACGGCCGGCCGGAACGAGCATGGTCTGTGCTGGAGCTTGGCACGACCTGTGTTGGATAGAACGGATCGTGCCAAAGACTTCTGACACATGCCTTATTGCTTGGAACGAACTGTGCTAGGCCTTGCTCTCATGTTGGTCTTGTGCGGTCCATGCTGGTCGTGGCTGGTTTGGTTAGCAGACTGGTTTGTTTTTTTACTGGTGAACTGTTGATCCGATTTGGGAGTTCTTGTGGTCGATTTTATAACGCTCAAGAATACAAATCCAATGGTGCCACCCTCAAGGGCTTATTCTCCTCGATTTTTTCCCAGAACTCTGTGCATCCTCGGACAACGATCCCTTTGTTTCTTCCTTGGCCTTCTTGTACTTCAAATCCGCCTTTGTTGGGCTCAATTCCATCTACTACCACACTTTGGAGTCCATGGTCTTCAATCTACTAACATCCTTGCAAATGACCTTTTATATCTTCTACCATTCTTGCAAATAGCCTTCAAATATCTACTACCACCCTCGGAGATGGCCTTCTACAAAAAGATAATAAAAAGTACTCACGAGCAACCTACTAATGAGATAAAAAAAGAAGATCTAGGCGCCTGTGAATACAAAGTATCCATTAGTTTCAATGAAGTCTACAAAACTCGTGATTTAGACAAGAAAACCAGCAATGGTCATCTAAACCCTTTGTTGTGTAAACCTAACTAAAACTAGCAATTAACCAAACAAAAGATGATAATAAATGTGACGAATGCATTAACTAACACATGCATAATGGTGCACATCACGCACTGAAAACTTCGTCTCCAAATTTCACGCGTGAATATCACGCACTCTTCAGCTTTCAGTATTCTCATGTCGTTGCGTCCTCACTCAACTACGTCCTTACTCTGTTCATTCTTACTCCAAAGATCTAGAAGAGGAGCTAGAAGAATTTGTCAGCGATCTCACTCTGGCGCTCTCTTCCGAGCCGGCCGCTTCCAACTATTTAGCCAAGCATTGCCACCAAAAATGTATTTTTTTACTCCACCGCCACGCCGCACATCGGCCTCACGGGAGCAGTGTTCGGCAACAGCGGGATTGTTGAAAACGTCGGCGGATCAATCAGTGAATGTGTTTGAGTCAATGGAAGCATCACCAGTATGAGCTCTCTCCAGCAACAATCGTTCGCCGGTGTAAAACAGAGAAGAACCCGAGATCAGCGAACGGTCATCCAGCATAAATTCGATGAAAATTTGGCGAAAAACGGTGATTTTTGGTGGCGATTGCAAAAGAAAAAGGAAATGATAAAATGAAATAAATATCTGAAATGTGTTATATATGGACCAAATTTTCTTATATTTACAACAAAAGTCCTCCATTATTTTTTAAAAAAAAACTCACCCCAATTAAACTTACAGTAATTGCATAATAGACCTTGCCTAAAGTATAGCCGACCTCAAACGAGACTTTGTATTTTTCAAAAATAATTTATGGTTTTAAAATAAGCATATTTTTAGGATTTTACCAAACAGTAAAAAAATGATTAACTAATAAGCAAATGACTTATATGCCCTATCAAACAAACCCATAATCTCTCATGTTATTTATCCTTATCCATGCCAAAAAAAATTATGTTGGATTTCTTTTTTATGGAAGGCTGGATTAAGAACAAACACAAAATTTTATTTTAGACCGTCTAACCGTTAGATAGATTGTTTTATAATTAATGTAATTAATAGGATGATTTGATGTTTCAATTTATCGCACAAGATTCGTATAATTTTGAAAATATTATAAAATATATTTCAAAATATAAATAGTAGAAGTTATCGGAATGAAATTTTTCATAATTGGTCTAACACCAGACTTTCTCAAAGATAAATACCTATGCTAATTTAATTTTCTTCGAAAAAAATTCTTTTTTGCTACTATTTGACATTTGCAATGTGTACTTTAATTTAGGGTAAAAATGAAAAAAAAACAACCCTAAATTTTTCTGAAAGTGACAAAATAACTCCGAGTGCTTCAAAAATGTTGACACAACCCTAAATGTTCGTCGAATTTTGCTATTATACCCAACTTACCCCAAACCGGCATTGACTAGGGAAAATCCAGCGTTGGCAAATGCCAGAAATGATCAAAATACCCGAGTTTTTTAAATGGATGGTTTTACCCTCCTAAAGTCTGCCGTCAAAATGTAACAGTAATTCAAGGGTTATATAAGCACTTATTTTGAATTTTAGGGTTATATCATCACTTATTTTGAGATTTTAGGGTTGGATCATAATACTTTATACGCTTTCCAAAATCACAACAAACAAAACGTATCATCGATTACTGAAAAACACTCACTTATTTTGAGAATTAAATTTGCTTTTTATTAATTCATAAAATATCTACATTTTAAAAAGAGATGAATAAGTAACTAGATAGTTGAAACCTGGATTTTTTTTACTAATATATGCCCGCAACAATTTCCAAGAAAGAATACTTATAGAATCATAGCAGAATGACATTCTAAATACAGTAAATAATGGAAAACAGGCATCTGACCCCAACTTCATCCTACGTGTAATTATTTAGCAGTTGAATTTATCATCGTTTTATAATGTTGCATATTGACCAATACAGTAAGCGACCAACTCTCAAGGTTGCAATACAACACCACCCCCAACGGTGCCAACTACTATATTTAGTCATAGGTTCTATCTCTTCTCCGCCATTCCATTTCCCCATCCTCCGACTTTAGTTCCGAGACCATTCATCCAGGAATCAAACACTTAATATTATGTTTTGGTGCTCTGTCATATTCCTTCATTTCGACATTTGAGCACCTCTTGTAGATATCTAACTCTGTGTGTGTGTCGTTTCTAGGTTGGAAAAACCTATCGGCGACTTATTACGATGCATGTGGTGATGAAAAAAAGTTGATTAAGATTATCAGGGAGAAAATATTACTGATTAATTTTATGCCTATAATACTATTGATACGGTGAATTCCTACTGAGTAGTGATACTTCCTAAAATCGATTAACGACAACTCTTAGTCTCTTTGACTACCTGCAAAAGTCACGGGGAGGGATGACAGGAGAAGGTTCTGACGCTCAAGTCAGTATTATCCTACCTTATGCATTTTGTGAGTAAAAAATCACTTACCTTGTCTGGTGTGCGATCATGACCCACTTACTGTACTCCACTCTCTTAGATGTGGTCTAGTAGAGGGTAATGCGATAAGTAATGCTTTATGCTATTTTTGCGATCAGTTAGTTCGTGGCGGCGCAGTGTTGTTGGCTTTATGAATTTAGTGAACTGGTTTGGTCCAACGAAGTGATTGCTTTGCCTGTTTCGCTTTAACTAACTGGGAGTGGGTAGGTAGGAAGGATAAGGAGAATTCTCTCTCTCTACACTATCACAGGACAGGGCCTCTAGCACTGGGTTTTTTTGCCCTAGCACCGGTTTTTTTGGGTCCAAAAAACCGGTGCCCAATTAGCCTGTGAAAAGATTTCACCAGTTTTTTGGGCACCAGTTTAAAAAACCCGTGCCCAAGTAGCCAGTGAAAAGATTTAGCACCGATTCTTTTAATAAACTGGTGCTAGATTTAGCACCGGTTTTTTGGGCACCGGTTTTCTTGTTAGCACCGATTTTATAAAACCGGTGCCAAAATATCCAAGGATTCAAAAAAAAATTCCCTCCTCTGGACGCAACTGCTCAGAGGAAGGGAAAAATGCCCTTCCTCTAGACGCAGCTGCGCCCATCTGTGTCCAGAGAAGGAAATAAAAATGCCCTTCCTCTGGATGTAGCTGCGAGCAGCTGCGTCCAGAAGAGGGAAAAGACCTAAAATTAATAATTTATTAGGATGTTAAGTTAATAATAATATTAACTTCACAAAATTGATAATATAGAAATATAACAAAAAAATGTATGACACAAAATTAATAATCAATGTGATGAACATAACTATCAAATAAGCAGATGACTTGGGGCGGCAGATGAGGCTATTGTTGTAGTCGATATGAATCAAACCAAAACGTTTGATATAACCAAGCTGACATTCAAAGTTATCCATCAAAGACCAAGCAAAATAACCCTTCACAACGAAAACAAAAGTTAAAAGAAAAACCACAATGGTACATATCCATCACAGCTACATATCCACAACAACTAGCCAAAGAAAACAAAAGTTAAAAGAAAAACCACAACAGGTGAAGGGCATCTGGTCATCCCGACTATACTAGGTAATGAAGTCCGCTTAAGTAACTGCACTACCAGATCCTGGTCTAAATATATCTTAAGACAATAATAATATCATTCAGATCATCATTTGCAAAGAATATTCTTATAGCAAGCAGTACACTTTCCCTCAACTAAGTATTTATAAGGCACAAAACCATGAACATGGACCTTGCTCTTTTTGTTATTAAGAATAGATGTAGCTACATGAAAATTTCAGCTTGTATGACAGTGAATGAAGGCAACAAAATTGGACTAAACGATGTCTCATAAGCATGGACATGGCTTGCAAATACCACATCAACTTTATATTGGACAAAAAAACTCTCAAATGCTGCTCTCATGGTCTCCCCTTCTATGAAGTGGGATTCATTTATATTGTAGTATATGGGAGCATGCATCAAGACAATGAGCCATTGAGTCTTCGACTTGTCGACCCTTTTGAGCTCATGACAACCACCTATATTGGGGTGTATATTTGACTGCCAAGGTACAGATAGAGTTGATTAAGATATATATTAAATAACAAAATTTGACATAAATGGCATCCTAAAAGAACACGATAATTTGTCCTCCTTGGTCACACGAGAATTGGCACGACTTATATTTGGTGTAACTGGAGATCAGAACGAGTTAGGGTCATGAGTAGAATCGATAGAGGGATTATAAATAAACTGTAGATGGATGAGTATCAAGAGGCGCTATGTGAAGTAAGTAATGAGTTAATTTCCGATCATCTACCTTTGATGATAAGGTTTACTCAGAAATGGGAGAAACAGGACAAACCCTTCAGAATCTTCAATATATTGTCCAAATCTCAATCTTTTCAAGCTATTGTTGAAAAAACCTGGAGGGTGAAGAAAAGAGAGAAATTGATTGATATAGTAAAGCTTTTAAATCACTGGAGAAACCACTCAGAGCCTTAAAAAAGTTTGAGTTCAGTGACATAAGTAAGAGAGCAAATCACGCACAAGAGGAATGGGAAATGGCAATGCAAAACTTAAGTGCTGAATCTGATTTAGTGAAACTTCAAAAGATTGAGCATGATGCGAGATTGATGGCTGAAAGTCTAAGAGAAGATGAGTTTAGTTTTTTCAAACAAAAGACTAAACTACAATGGGTACTAGAAGGAGATTTTCCAACTAAATTCTTCTATGATTCATTGAGGAAAACCAGTACTCAAAAAGAATTGTGGCACTGATTTTGTATGGAAAAATGGTTGTTGATCAAGATGAGATTGGAGCAGGGTTGAATAACCATTTTAAAACAAAGAATTTTCAATCTTAAACCAAACCGAGGACAAATAAAACAACCAATTTTCAATACAAATTCAATAGAGAAACAAAAATCTGCATGAAAACAAAATGGAGCAAAAACTTAGAATTAGCTACTAAATTCTACTCAAGCATAATATCAAACACCTAGAATGCAACATTAGAAGGGATAAATTTCTTAAGATAGAAAAATAAATTTCCTAAACATCATACAAGGTTTCTTAAAAATTAAAAGTATTCTTGTGCTTGGATTTGATCAGCAACATACAAGGTTTTACCTAAACAGCATACAAGGTTTAACCTAAACAACATACAAGGTTGAACATAGGCAGCAATAACAAAGCGAGCTCTTGCGACCTAGCGAGAAGTCGTTAGAGTTTCAAATTGACTATGGTTTCTGTGAAAAGGAAAAACTTTAAGAGATTCAAATTTGCAAATTAATATACTAATCATGTTCAATCTCACAAGAGGAGAGCGAATTCATTTACGGGTGGGGAGAACGAGAATGTCAGTGCAGGAGACCGTGTTTTCGCATGCCAGCACGAGCGCCGTAGAAGCTATCGCCAGGGAGGCCTGGAGCTTTTGTATTGTGGATTCGGAGCCCCTGTTCCTCAATTGGTGGACTGCCAAATCGCCAGAGTTGCTGGCTTTGTTCGAACGTGGCTGGAGGCCAAGGCCTAGAGCTGTTGCGACTTATGGAGGTTTCACCGGAGGTGATGGTAGAGGCGCGGGAAATTGAACAAAGGCAGGGGAGATGAGTATTGAATGCGTGTGGTTAGGGTTTTCTCACTTTTGGCCAAAGTGATTTAACTTCAAAATTTCTCCCTACTCTCTTGCTCTTTGAAATTGTGCAATTTCCCTACATTTATTTTGTAAAAATATGCAAATGACCATAGTTCTCTTCATTTTTGCAATCAGCCCCCTGCACAGAATTTTGGATATTACATAAGAAATCAACACATTAATATATCAATTTCAATGTAATCATGCAAGAACAATTATTTCTTCTATTTTTTTCTTTTTTTGTCTTTTTCATT
This sequence comes from Rubia tinctorum, assembly GCA_032355605.1. NCBI lineage: Eukaryota > Viridiplantae > Streptophyta > Magnoliopsida > Gentianales > Rubiaceae > Rubia > Rubia tinctorum. The sequence goes on from JAULKM010092477.1 coordinate 8,197, forward strand.
TGTCTTTTTTTTCTTCTTTTTTTTAAAATACAAGCAAAGCAAATCAAAATTAAAACTAAGAAAAATACAAAAGAATTTTGGAAAATTACACTGTGGGTGAAAGGAAGGGCCTCAAAAGTCGACATTGATTACTTGTACACAATTTTGGAAAATTGCACTTTGGCCCAAAATTGTGTTTCCCCACTATCCGTTGCTCCAAAGTACATGATTTTTGTGTATTCTTACATGAATATTAAAATATTAAATATTTTATTTTTTGGTGAATTGTGGGAAAGCACTAGTAGATGTTCTAGAGTAACTTAGAGTTGATTATATAGAATAAATGGAGAGAAATCGAAAATGATTACGGATATGTTCTTGTGGCCGATCAAAGATAAATATTTTGTTACAGATTTGGAAAATAAAATGGGGGTGCATAGGGAAGCACCGCGTTCGAGCGGATTTCATTTTGGAGTTACGAGTAAAGTTTTTTACTTTTTGCACTTATGCCCCTCCAAGAAATTTGGAATTGTCGAATCACGAAATTGGCGATGCCAAAATTCAATTGAATAGTATACAATTGCGAATTTTTGATTTGGGCATGTAAGGGTGAATGGAAGGGCCTCGAATGTGAACATTGATTACTTGCACACTATTTTGAAAAATTACACTGTGGCCCAAAATTGTGCTTCCCCATTATCCATTGCTCCAAAATACATGAATTTTGTTATTCTTACCTAAATATTAAATTATTAAATAATATATTATTTTGGTTAATTGTGGGAAAGCGCTAGTAGATCTTCTAGAGTAACTTAGAGTTGATTAAAGAGAAGTAAGGAAGAGAAATTGGAAAGGATTACGGATATGTTCTTTTGCCCGATCGATGATAAATATTCCGTAAGGATTTGGAAAATAAAATGGGGGTGTATAGGGAAGCACCACGTTCGAGCGGATTTCATTTTGGAGTTACGAGTAAAGTTTTTTACTTTTTGCACTTAGATCCCTCCTAGAAATTTGGAATTATCAAATCACGAAATTGGCAATGCCAAAATTCAATTGAATAATATACGATTGCGACTTTCCGATTTGGTCATGTATGGGTGAATGTCAGGGCCACGAAAATCAACATTGGTTACTTGAACGCTATTTTGGAAAATTACACTGTGGCCAAAAATTGTGTTTCTCCATTATCCATTGCTCCAAAATACATGATTTTTGTTATTCTTACATAAATATAAAATTATTAAATAATATTTTTTTGGTGAATTGTGGGAAAGCGCTTATAGATGTTCTAGAGTAATTTATAGTTGATTACATAGAAGCAAGGAAGAGAAATCGGAAAAGATTACGGATATGTTATGGTACCCGATCGATGATAAATATTCCGTTAAGGATTTGGAATCTAAAATGGGGGTGTGTAGGGAAGCACCATGTTTGGGCAGATTTCATTTTTGAGTCATGAGTTTTTACTATTTGCACTTAGATCCCTCTAAGAAATTTGAAATTGTCGAATCTTGAAATTGACGATGCCAAAATTCAATTGAAGAATATACGATTGCAACTTTGCGATTTGGGCATGTATGGGTGAATAGAAGCGCCTTGAAAGTCAAGATTAATTACTTGCACGCTATTTTTTAAAACTACACTGTTTCCCAAAATTGTGTTTCCCCTTTATACATTGCTCCAAAATACATGATTTTTGTTATTCTTACTTCAATATAAAATTATCAAATAATATTTTTAAAATAAATTGTGGGAAAGCACTAGTAGATGTTCTAAAGTAACTTATAATTGATTACATAGAAGTAGGGAAGAGAAATTGGAAAGGATTACGCATATGTTCTTGTGCCCGATCGATGATAAATATTCCGTTAAGGATTTGGAATATAAAATGGGGGTGTATAGGGAAGCACCACGTTTGGGCGGATTTCATTTTGGAGTCACGGGTAAAGTTTTTACTTTTTGCACTTAGATCCATCCAAGAAATTTGGAATTCCCGAATCACAAAATTGACAACGCCAAAATTCAATTGAATAATATACGATTACAACTTTGCAATTTGGGCATGTATGGGTGAATGGAAGAGCCTCGAAAATAACCATTGATTACTCGCACTCTATTTTGGGAAATTACACCGTGGACCAAAATTGTGTTTCCCCATTATCCATTGCCCCAAAATACATGATTTTTGTTATTCTTATCAAAATATAAAATTTTAAATAATTTTTTTGGTGAATTGTGGGAAATCGCTAGTAGATGTTCTAAAGCGACTTACATTTGATTACATAGAATTAAGAAAGAGAAATTGAAACGGATTACGGATATGTTCTTGTGCCCGATCGATGATAAATATTCCATTAAGGATTTGGAATATAAAATGACGGTGTATAGGGAAGCACCATGTTTGAGCGGATTTCATTTTGGAGTTCGAAGTAAAGTTTTTACCTTTTGCACTTAGATCACTCCAAGAAATTTGGAATTGTCGAACCACGAAATTGGGAACGCAAAAATTCAATTGAAAAATATACGATTTCAAATTTCCGATTTGGGTATGTATGGGTGAATTGAAGGGCCTCGAAATTCAACATTGATTACTTGCACATTATTTTCGAAAATTACAATGTGGCCAAAAATTGTCTTTTCCCATTATCAATTGCTCTAAAATACAGTATTTTTGTTATACTTACCTAAATATAAAATTATTAAATAATATTTTTTTTTTTGCCAAACAGTGGGAAAGCGCTAGTAGATTTTCTAGAGTAACTTATAGTTAATTACATAGAAGTAAGGAAGAGAAATCAGAAAGGATTACGGATATGTTCTTGTGCTCGATCGATGATAAATATTCCGTTAAGGATTTGGGAAATAAAATGGGGGTGTATAGGGAAGCACCACGTTCGAGCGGATTTCATTTTCGAGTTACGAGTAAAGTTTTTACTTTTTGCACTTAGATCCCTCCAAGAAATTTGGAATTGTCAAATCACGAAATTGGCGATGCCAAAATTCAA
>JAULKM010092488.1:0-11183 GCA_032355605.1 Rubia tinctorum
AACTTCAAAAAATTGTGTTTAAATCCTCCGTCTCACCATAATATTAGGTGAGACCGTCTCACCTGAGTCTTTGTATTGTTGTTAAGCTGAAATAAGCTCACTTTTTTGTTCCCGATTTTTATACGCTATTGTTTGCTTCCTGTTTTTGTGTTGGAGTAAAGGCATTATGTACTATTTGAATATTGGAATGGCCATCTGTAGATTATTACAGTTTTACTAGTCACCACTTGGTGGTTAACATTAATTTCCTGTTTTAATCAATTTTGTGGTTATATGGTATGATTAATTTACAGTTTTAATGGATTGATTTATGTGTTTGTTAGTTATTTGGTTTTTTAATTAATTGTTAGCTCACTGAAATGAAGCCAAAGTATGTCCAAAATTGTGACTTGTGAGTGAGCCGTGGCTTAGATCATACTCAACTGACATTTCATAGCGAGCAGTTCTTCTCTTATGCAATTATGATTCATCTCTAAAATCCATAAAACACGTACAAGTTTTTTTCATGAATTTTAGTATTTCATTGTCCATAATTGTTCGAGGCCATTTAGTGAAATTTGCTAAATTTATACTGATGATGTTTTGTATGATGGGCCTAAAATATAGATTGGAATTGCATTCCATAGTTTCATGGAAATGTGTTGTAATTTTCCTCGTCATTGTTATCAACTTGCATAATTTTCCTCGTTGTCTATGTTTTTATTACTGAATTCATAACAATGGATTCTGTTTATCCATGATCTTATGTTTGAATTGTATTAAAAAGGCGCATAGAATTCTTCAAATTTGGTTATGTACAGGAATTATCTTTCTTTTAAAATATGTACATATGAACGTTTGTGAAAGTCTCCCTATTACATTTTGTAAGCTCTTCGTTGAGTTTATTAACTATTCCTACAAATTTTGAGATGCTTTGGTCTGTACTTGGTCTGTCGTATTATTTTTTGGATTTTTTCTTTGTTCTGAAACTTATCGACGTGACCGTTCTTACGTTTGATCAATGAACACTTAGATTTATTCCCCGTACTTTGTCCAAAATGTAGATTGTTTTGTTGATGTAAAGCTGTAGTACAGCAATATGTTCGCACCATTGAACCGCTAGTTAATTATTTGTTTCATACTATCTTAATTACTGCAATTGGTTAGTTGATTATATGGTACATAATTATTTAATGTACTATTGTACTCATTTTTATGTTTTCTGTATATGTTATGAGTCTGTCTCTTAATTACAAAGCTATAACACCAGTGTAAATCATCTTTTCTTCCAGATATGGAACCAAAACTTTTTAGCTAAGCCAAGCCCGAGAAAGGAAGGGACTAGCAATGCACGCAAAAAGGCTAGAGGCGGCAACGTTGACAAGCAGCCGAGCGGCCTTGAGATGACGGTTGCTGAGCATCCAATTTCATAACCTGATTTTCAGTATTCGGAGCACAAAAATATCTACACTACTTTCGTCGGCCGTGGGCTGGTTTTGGAGAGAGGGTTAAGGGCGGAAGCACCTTACAAAGACTACGTTCAACGTCATAGATGGGATCACTACTGTAGCTCCCCCGCTCATGCAAACATGACGCTGACATGTGAGGTGATGGCCCTGTTGAAGTACACCAATTCGGAAGAGATTTCTATCGGATCCCACTGAAACCATCAAGTGAGTACGCAGTTGCAGACAAGGTAGTAGAGATAGCATCCTGGGCTAAAATTATAAAGGCAATCTGCGAAGATAGGTGAAAATGTGATCAAGAATCTACCTCTGGAATGGTACAACATCAACAAGAAATACTTGCCCAACGAAATGAACGTATAGTACCACTTCATTGCTGCACAGCTGAAGCCGATGCGAATCAACAATGAAATGCATCGTTCGCGTCTATTGGTACTCTACAAAATCAAGAAGAACTTGAGCATCGATGTCGGGGGTACCATAATGGCAGGAAGTTGGGAAAGTATACATCATCACAACTGCATTGGTTTTTCTTCGCTCATCACCTCTTTGTGCTCCAAAGCAGGTTGCGAGCAGATTGTAACATATATTCCTAACAATCTCATGGGTCCTATCAATTTGGATGTGTTCAAGAAAAGACAGCGAGCAAGTGCAATGTCATCTGCCCCAGAAAGTAGTCAAATCTTGATGGACAGGTTTGACTCGCGGATGAACGCCTTGGATTCGAAGATGGATATCCTGATCCGCTGGACTGAGGAGGCTGGGAAGTACTTAACCATGATGGAAGGAAAGAAAGTTAAGGACTTAGGAGCTATACCTACCTTCAACATGCCATCTAGACTGGTTGAGGAGGAAAACTCAGAAGAGGAGTGAACTGCTTAGGAACCTGTGGACGTTGTTTTTCTTCGAATGCGATTTTTTTATGCTTAATTCAAATGTTGTTAACTCTATTCACTTTGTATATTCTTTCCAGATGATGATTATGGATGATGATTTTAGATGTGGAATTAGGGTGTTGCTGGTTCATTTTCGATTAATGTTAGTTTTAAATGGTTGATTTCCCGTTGTCGATTTTGTTAGCTGCGTGGATATGTTTTGGATTCTACTATCCGTGGCCATTCATTTTGATGTTACTAGCTGATGAAATGGTTATTCATGTACGTTTCTAGAAGTTTCCATGTATATGTTGTTGGGCTGTTTTACTTTGTGCGGTTAAGTATTTCGGCGGTTGCGTGCAGCTGCGGTCGGAGCTCAACTATAGAAGTTCTTTTTCACAAATTGAACTAATAGAGAAGTTGCGCGTAGTTGTGGTCAGCGTCCAATTACAGTATAGTTCTTGGCAAATGGAACTACTAGAGAAGCTACGCGCAGCTACGGCCAATGCCAAATCTTTTTCTTCTTTTTCCGAAATGCAACTAATAGAGCAGTTGCACGCAACTGCGGTCAGCGCCCAATTCCAGTTCATTATTGACAAATGAAACAAATAGAGCAGTTGCGCGCAGCTGCTCTCAGTGCCCAATCTATAGTTTTCTATTTCCTGATGAGTTGGAAATTACAGAGTGGCTGCGCGTACCTGCGGTCAGGGCCCACATCATATTTTGTCTACCCCAATTCCTACTAATATAGAAGTTGTGGTCAGTGGCTAATGTATCTGAAACTTGTTCTATGAAGACATATCAAATTTAGTACTGATTACCACACAGTTTTAGAGTGCTTGCGAGTCATACAATATGTAACGTACTACAAACATATAAAATATACAAATGCAAGTATTACTTCTAAGCCACTAGTCTCAAACCACCTTCCGTTTCTTTGATTGCACGACCCCCAATTCTTTACCATCTGCATCAATCCAAATGTCATCTTTGTGTTTCCTCCGTGTGGCTCTCGTCTCATCGTTAATGAGAAGGGGAGAATTGATGGAAACTCTAATTTCTCCGTTGTAACTTCGGAATCAATATCATCAGTGAAACAATATTTCTTACCTTGTAAGACAATCGACCACCCTACATTGCACGGATCATCAACGTCCTTGCTTGGTTAGCCAAAACAAACGGATCATTTTCATAGGCTTCCCGACTCTTGTCAACCAGGGTAAAACCCATTGGATCGTTAGTTCAAACTCCGGTTGTGTTGTCAAACCATATGCACTTGAAAATTGGAATCTTGAATTCTCCGTATTCAAGCTCCAAAATCTCATCAATAACACCATAAAAAGACATCACAACGAGGATCGGTTTGTAGTCTTTCTTACTTACTTGCCAATTGTTTCAAACTCAACATAAACCCCACTGTTTTGTGCCGTACTTCTTGAATCTTGGTTCCTAGTCACAAAATAGAAAACGTTCATGTTATACCCAGAATACATCAATACTGTGCAATTAGGCTTCCTTGCAAATGCTCAATTTTTTTGTCATACTAATCATCGACATTGCATCGATCATAAAACCAGTTCATAAAAGTTTCATTGTTCTCTAACTGAACTTTATTTGGGGGCCACGTGGGATAAATCTCTATGATCAAATTAAGGTGTCCAGTCACGTAATCTATGGTCTCCCTGCAATTCCTCAAGAAATATAAATGAACTTTCATCAAGTCGCTATGCAATGGAGTATATAACATTCCACTAGACCTTGGTTTACCTACCCGCCGTCCAACATGTGGATTCTTTGGCACCCCAAAACTTACACATTCCTCCAAATAACTAGAGAAAAATTGAATTACTTCTTAAGTAACATATCTCTCAACAATAATAGCATCCGACTGACTCATACACTTCACATATCCTTTGAATACTTTCATGTGACGAAAAGGACACATCTAATGCATACCAACTGGACCACATATCTTTATCTCTCGTACTAAATAAACAACTAAGTGAACTATTATATCAAAAAAAGTTGGATGGAAATACACTTCCAACTTGCAAAGCACAACAACAACCTCTTTTTGCAGGACATCCAATTGGTGACAGTCAATGGACTTCTGACATATGGAGCCAAAGAAGAAACAAAGTCTAGTGATTGAGTACCTTACATCAGTCTCCAAAACTGGACGAATAGCAATAGATAACAGTTGCTGCATCAAAACATGATAATCATGAGATTTTAACCCACTCATCCTACAATCCTCCGTAACTGCCCGACTAACATTCGATAAATAACTAATAGGGACCTTCATTGATTTCAAACAATCGCAAACATAGGTTCTCTCCTCCTTTGACAATGTACAAGGTGCGGGGGGTAAATAAGTCTTCTTTCCCTTCACCTTCTGAGCAAGGTCACTTCTGATTCCCATTTCAACCAAGTGAAACCAGGCATTTAAACTATCTTTCGTCTTCCACAGAAAATTCAACAGAATGCCTATCAAACTTTCACATACATATTTCTCAATATGCATCACGCCTATACAATGCCTAACCTCTAGATGCTCCCAGTATCGTAAATAAAAAACATAGACCTCTTCTTCCATGGACCATCACATTGCATTTTTCCTTTGCCTTTATGCTTTCCCAATACTGCTTTCAATTTTTTTACGTTCATATGAATTTGCACACCAGTAAGTGGTGTGGGAGATTTCCTTCATTCTTTCCCCCCAACAAAGTTGACCACATCATCCCGGTATTTATCCCTTGAAGCTATTTTCTATGGCCGCGATACACTGTCTTTTTTCATGTCTTAGCTATTTGAATTCTATCTTCACCACACCATCTAGTTGCACTTGGACAATTAACCATTTTCATTCTCCATGCAAGAATCGATTCTCGATCCATTGTATCTAAATGTGATAATAAAAAAACAATCCATAATTCAATACCCATACATTATAAAATAAAAACAATCAATTTTCTATGACTACAAAACACTACAAAAGTCATATGTATATGTATATGTATGTGTATCAACATTTTCTTGGGAGATATATATATATATACACCATCTACCAATATAAACACGACCATGTTCACACACCCACAACATGATAAAAAATTTGTTCAAGCATAGAAATCATTAATAAATAGAACTAAACTCTCCCCATGCATGCATTAATGGTTGCAGCCACTACTATTTTATTGAAATTAACAAAAGTAAAGGAAAACTTACATTCATGGGTCTTCATGGCTTGGGATGAAGCTCTCCTTCCACAAAAACCCTCCATCAATGAAGAGAGAAGTGAGTTCAAAGTGTAGTAGTTGGCAGCATTTAATGTTACATTTAGCACTTGTTTTTGTGAATAATGTTTAAAAACTTGTGACAATTCTTCTCTGGTATCGGTTTTCAAACCGAGGCTCAACAAACCGGTGCTACTTTTAAAAAAACTGGTGTTAGGTTTAACACCGGTTTTTCTTAGCACCGGTTTCTTAAAAACCGATGACATTTTAACACCGGTTTTCAAAAACGGTGCCAAAAAAATAAGTGCTAAAGGGATGTCTCTGTGGTAGTGACTTCTCAACAACCCGGTTAGTGAGTAGTGGCATTGGTGTGAATACGTCGTGTCGACGACGTTAAATAAACTTGGTTTTGATCATCCGGATGTTATTGATGCAATTCTGCTGATGTAGCTTCATTTTTTTCGAGCTTTGTTAATAAGTCGTGCCGATGACGCTGAATAATTTTGGTTTTGTTCAACCGGGATATTCTGCGATGCAATTGTTATTTTATTTTATTTTATTTAAGTGTAATTTTTATTGCTTTGCTTCATTTGGAACATTATGAAAAAAATTATATTGTGATTTTGGAGAAATATTATGCTAGGTTTCCTTTGGTTGTGATTTTGAAGGATTAGGATGCTATGGAGTAATTTTGGAGATCGAATGGTGGATTTTTGAAATAATTTCGGACCAGAATCCAGTGCCACATCTGCGGGCCGCAGACCTGCCTTGCAGCCCGCAAAAAAGGGCAAGTAGGATTCAAATGCTGCCTCTGCAGGTCGCAGACTTTCCTTGCGGCCCGCAGCACAGGTAAATGTTTTTAAAAAATATTAAAGGGACTGCGGGCCGCATGTGGCCCACGTCCATCCCCTCTTCATTTTTCCTCCAACAGCCCTTCGTCATCACTTTCTCCCATTTTATTCCCTTTATCCCATTTTCTTCCCCATTTCTCCTTTCCTCTCTAAATTCCTCCACCACCTACACCCTTCCTCCATCACAATCCGCCTTCTACCACCTCCTCCAACCAAATCCATGCACTCTCCATTTTCCTTCCACTCTTCCATATCCCCAACACCAAATTCATATCCATCTTCCCCAAATTTGATTTAAAAACTCTAGAACCCTAGAAATTTGGGGTTCTTGATTTTTAGTTCAAATTCAAGCTCTTTTGCACACATTTGGGTTCTTTGGAGTTCTACTCACTCTTCCCATCACTTTCACGGTAAAATTTCTCAATTTCTTAGAGAATTTGATTTTTTTTGTTAATAGGTGTTCTTGAAATTTTGTCTATTGCTATAGTTTGAGATTATGCAAGATCATGTGTGATATGATATTGAAATTTTTGGTGTTTGTTGAATGTTGGTGAGCTAGTAGCATATTGGGGATGAGTATTTTGGTGTTTGATGTTTGTGACATTTATTTTGACATTTTGCTACACTTATTGTGACACTTTGCTAAACTTTTGTGACACTTTTCTACACTTTTCGGAGACTTTTCTACACTTTTGTGACACTTTGTGAGAATTTATGATACTTTTTGAAATTCTTTGAATAGTTTATATTTGTTTAATTTTGGAGTGTGTTCTGGCTGCTAGATACCTTATGGCTCCGACGAAAAGGGGTCAAACTGGAGCTAGTTCATTCCAAGATGTTGCTAATTTATCTCGACCTCATGTGAATAACCACATGGGGTTGACTGGAATTAGAGGTGAATATGCTCTACGGTGGAGAAACTTGGTGGCTCCCAACAGAACAATCCTTTCAACAAACTTTGTGCACGAAGCCACTTCGAGAACAAATTGGGATTGTGGCAACCTGTTCGGCAACTGTTTAGGAAGGTTGGCATGGAAAATTTTCTGTACCAAAGAGCTTTGACCTACACTAGATTCACACTTGAATTCCTTGCCACAGTCTAGAAGGAAGTACGGGCGGAGGGAAAATACATATCATTTTGCCAATGCCCCTGGTTTCAAAAAGACTACCTTTTCGCCAGCAATCACTGGGAGAGCAAGAGTAAGTACTGACAAGGCCTCTATCATCATCCATCCTGCTTTGCGTATTTCCCATCGCCTACTGCCCATGGGAGTATTGTGTCAAGGCGAACTCATTTAGTGTTCCAGCATCTTTATGAAGATTCTCTGGGCGATAACACTAATAGGACAAGGCCATCCCGACTGGGTAGATTTTTAGGTAAACAGATGCATTAAGTTTTTAAACATGAACAATGGGAAGGTCAGTATGGGAGGTATGGTAACCCTTATTTACTAAGACCACAAGATACATCCGTTGGGCATTGACGAGTCCGTTTCAGGCTGCAATGACTGCCTCCTAGACATAGACAGGCTACGCCACTACAAGATGTTGCATGATGGTCGCCATGGTGGGAATGAATATGTTTGGATGTACGGGGCACAAAATCCTGTCATGTTTATCAGGCTTCCTCAGCCAAACTGGGTGGAAATTACTGAGGATACACCGATTAATGATCTTCTCATACTTTTAGACCCCGAGTACAACTCAAACTTTTGGGAAGTCCTACAGGAAGTGAATTGCAATTTTGGATACCCATCACCTTGGCCAATGCCACCTACCCATGAGGACCTCCATCATACTGTCCATGAGGAGTAGCAGGATATGCCATATTTGAGGAAACATGTGGCCCACATCTAGCACCAGACTGACATGGCGCTTGCCTAGATTGCCCAATTGCAGGGTACTGTTGACCAATTTCAACAGGGTGTCCATCAGCAATTCTGGCATATCCATCAGTGCATGTATCGGTTCATAACAGAGATGGAGATAGCCGACCACATGTTTGCTGGAATTGAGGAGGAAATTGATACTATCATATCCTTGATGCGTTCCCCTCACATAAAGGACCCTTCAGTTTACCTAGAGGTTCGCAGCGCTCAAAGACGAGCAGAACAAGCTCAAAGGCAAGCTCGACGTCAGGGAGGAGCTAGACCCCCATGGTCCTAGTTGTTAGTACTATGCTAGATTTTAAGTGTGGGGTGGGAGAATTAGTTAATTTCATTACTTGAATGTGCTTGAGATGATATTGCTTGTTTGTTCCATTGTAATTGATAACTTGTAATTGTTTGTTCCATCATCTTTATTCCATCATGTAAATTATAGAGGATAATTTCAATCTACGGGAGTTTCCTTTCTTTTTGAAGGATGCGGCCTAATATTGGTTATACTATCTTCCCCTGGGAAGTATAACCTCATGGATAGACATGAAACATAAGTTATTAGAAAAATTCTTTCTGGCATTTAAGTCGGCGGGTTTGAAGAAGGAGCTAAGCAATATCTCTCAACCGTCGGGTGAATCTTTATGTGAATATAGGGAGAGGTTCAAGAGGTTGCCAGCTAGTTTCCCCTACCACCCTTTCAAAGAAGGAGATCTTGTGTATTATTTCTTTGATGGTTCATCCGCTCAAGACATGAGGATAACCAATGCCGCTTGTAATGGTTCGATTGTCAATAAGAGCCTAAAAGATTCCATGGAATTTTTTGAAGATGTGACTAACGGGATGACACAATTTGGTGTGAGAGAAAGGACAATGGCGCAAGAGCTTCCAAATCCAGAAACCCTGAAACTTGAGGAGCAAGTTCAACCTTTAGCTTCAATGATGAAAGAGCTAATGAAGGGTAGGGTGCATCAAGTCAAAGCTTGTGGGGTGTGTTTATTGAAACATCCCCCTGATGCATGCTCTTAAATCCAAGATGAAGAGTTTGAGGAGGCTAAAGCCATGGGTTATCAAGGAGGGCAAGTACAGGGTTTCCAAGGTAATAGAGGCTACCAAGGTGATCAAGGTTTCCAAAGAGGACAAGGAAATAAGAAGTATGATCCATACTCCAAGACATACAATCTTTGGTGGAGAGACCATCCAAACTTTAGACGGAGAAATGATCAAGTCGGTGCATCGAACCCTCAAAGTGGCCAAGGTGTGTATCAACCGAACCGTCAAGGAGGGCAACCCTAATTCCACGGAAATCAAGGGCACAATCGGGTGCCACAACAATCCTACCCAAGGGATGAAGGAACTTCTAACCCTTAAGAAGAAAAACCAAGGTCGGAGCACGAGGAGCGCATGCATGCTATAACAACCATGGTTAATAACTTGGAAGACCGAACCGCATCTAGAATCACAAACATATAAGACCGCTCCTCCGAGTGGTTCAAGAGTTTGGAAATCCAAATTAGTCAAATAGCATCCTCCGTGGTCCGATTGGAAGCTAGGGATTCCTGGAAACTTCCATCACAATCGAAGTTAAATCCCCGACCTCCTAATGCTAGTGTCATAACCTTGAGAAGTGGAAAGGAGATCAAAGACCCCAAAAAATTGTGAAGGTCGGGAAGGAGATAGAAAATGAGCTAGTGGTGAAGGACAAAGAGGTCGAGGAGATAGCCACCCAACCACCTGAAAAGCGTGAAATCGAGAAGATCCTTCCACCACCCCCTTTTCCTATGGTTTTGGTGAACAAAATGCTCTTTGAAGTCTTCAGCAAGTGTGAGGTAAATATTCCTCTCTTTGATGCCATTTACCATGTACCTTGGTTTTATAAATTCCTTAAGGAATTATGTACCCCTAGGAGAAGTAAAACTTTGAAAATGGTGAAAAGATAAAAATTGGTGGTCAAGTATCGGCCATTTTCAAAAATAAACTTCCCCCTAAGTGCGATGATCCTGGCATGTTTACTATTCCTTGCATCATAGGTGGTAAGAATTTCCAAAATGCCATGCTAGATCTAGGAGAATTAATCAATGTGATTCCATACTTCTTATATGAATCCCTAGATCATGGAAAATTGCATGAAACTGGGGTAGTGATCCAATTAGCCGAGCGTTCCAATACTTACCCAAGGGGAATTGTGGAAGATGTTTTGGTTAAGGTGATACATCAATTTTCCTAGTCGATTTCTATGTTCTAGATATAGGGAATGACAAACGTGCCACCCCTATCTTGTTAGGGAGGCCATTTTTGAAAATTTCTAGAACTAAAATCGATGTGCATCGTGGATGTTTAATCATGGAGTATAATGGGGAACTTGAAAAGTTTAACATCTATGATTCCATGAAATTTCTAGTGAGGGTCATTCTTGCCATGCTATTGATATAGATGATGTCTATGTGCAAGATATGTTTGTGATTGATGGCATGGATTATTTGAAGGTCACTTTAGAAAATAGCCTTGATGTGAATGGATTGTATGATTATTCTTTGAGGATAAATTTGCTTGAAACTATTAAAAGGCTTAATTTTGTTGATAAGATACCTCTCAACCCCCTTAGTGAAGTTCTCGATGCTCCTTGAGATGTGGGAATCCCCATGACTCTTGAGAAAACACCGGTAGTGGAATTGAAGCCACTACCCGAGAGTTTGAAATATGTGTTCCTTGGTGAGAGAGAAACTTTACCTGTGATATTATCGAGTAAACTCACCAAGGAACAAGAAGGAAGGTTTATGGAGGTTCTTAGAAGCCATAAAAGGTAATTGGGTGGACCATTTCCGATATCAAGGGAATTAGCCCTTCCACTTGCATGCATCGTATCTTGTTAGATGATGGGGCTAAACCGGTGAGGCAA
>JAULKM010092499.1:0-11183 GCA_032355605.1 Rubia tinctorum
AGGCCGGTTAAGGGGAGAATGCCGGAGATTGAATTCGAGCATCCTGATTGTTTGCTTCTTGTTTATCCTAGTGGAATTAGTGGCTTTGATGTGGACTACAAGGAGTTGAGTTCAGCATTATCCGAATTCGCTGAATTGGAGTGGATAGGGCAGGCGAATTCGCTTAGCAAAGAGCATGTGTGTTGGGATATCATTTACAGGACTGCTGAGGCTGTGAGAAAGCCCTTGCGGATGATGAAGGAATCGATGGCTGATACATATATGGGTTCTGAGTCGGGTAGTGGAGATTGTTATAAAGGTTTTAGTTTGTGGGAAGTGGTTAGGAAGAGGAGGAGTGCAGTGGATATGGATGGCTCAACTACGATGGATGGAGAAACTTTCTATCAGATTTTGTTGCATTGTATGCCTTCAGGTTCTGGGACAGGGTTGCCGTTTAGGACCCTTTCGTGGGATCCGGAAGTGCATGCTGTCCTGTTTGTTCATAGAGTTGTGGGCTTGCCTAAAGGGTTGTACTTTCTAATGAGGAATGAGGAGCATTTGGATGAGTTGAGGAAAATTACGAGGCCTGAATTTACGTGGGTGAAGCCGGAGGGGTGTCCTGTTGATCTTCCGTTGTATGAATTGGCAAAGGGTGATTTAGTGGAGCTGTCAAAAAGGCTTTCTTGTCATCAGGTGATTGTGGTGTTTGATCATATTGCGATTTCACTGTTTGTCTGGTTCAGTTTTGATGTTTTTGCCGAATGCATTAGAATTACCTAGCATTTATGATGACATGGAACCCTTGATTGAACACTTGCATGCTTCTGAATTGTTACCCTGTGGTCTGCACAATAAAGAATGCTGATTATAAGTAACTTCACGGTTTATGCTCTTCTTTGGCTACTTGCAGATTTGCATTAGTCAGATCATTTGACAGGTTTTAGGTCAAGAATCACGACAATGTGAAACTGCACAATTGAAGTCTGATAAGATAATTGCATCTTGATGCTCACATCATAGTTGATTAACTGCTGCAGGATATTGCTGGTGATGGCTGCTTCAGCTTGGGGATGGTGGCTCGCTTTCATCCCACACTGAGCGAGAAGGGACCGTGGATGTATCCTAGGTTGTTTTGGGAGACTGGAGTCCTCGGTCAGGTGCTCTACCTTGAAGCGCACGCAGTTGGGATATCAGCTACTGGAATTGGATGCTTCTTTGATGACCCTGGTACGAATGCCTTTCTGATTAAGTTTTTACCCTTGAAATTGTTGGATATCAGCTTTGTCTATATGATACCGGTACTGCTCTTCTTATACGCCGGTTTTGTTTTATCTTTGCCAGTACATGAAGTTCTTGGGTTGAAAGGATCAGAGTTTCAAAGCCTTTATCATTTTACAGTGGGAGGCCCTGTCATTGACAAGCGGATAATGAACTTGTCGGCATATCCTGGACCAAGTATCGATGCATGAGCTGCAGTTTAATGCAAATAAAAAAGTAGAGAACTTGGCCAATGAACCATACTTATTAGTATTGCTAGCACTGTGATCATGTAATCATCTTTACAGATTGTGAAATAAAATGTAAAACTTTCCCACTTTTGTGGTGGCAGTATATCAAAGAGTACTATACAAGTGTACCTTTCGACTGCACAATATCAGGTTTTAAAGTGCCCAACAAAAACAAACGATCCTACCATCTAAACTAAGAAGAATTGTTATTCAGCTTTCATTTGAATCAACAAAATTAGGTCTGCTCAAGATCACCAGTCCACAACAATTGAAAGGCACGATCCAATGATATGCCACATACAGTTTCCAACCAGCAAATGCTTTTTGCAATCTAGCGTCGATTTGGGAACTCAGAAATCAGGGGTATCCATCATTCCATCCCTGAAAACTGAAACAGTTGTAGGAAACATTATCAACTTAACTCCAGATATTGCTATGAGAGATAAACAGAGATGTTTGCATTGTCAATATATGCTCCTTACCTCCATGAAATCACCCTGTGCATGGTATAGCCATGCTTTCGCAAAGAAACACAAATTAAACTTGAGCTTTCTGAGGCCGCCACATTACCAAACTTGATTGGTAATCAGTCTTGAATTCCAACTGCATAGATTTCCAGGTCCACAATCATGAATGTATAGATGCTTTCCATCTAGTACTTGAAGGAATCGAGAAAAAGACCCAAGGACAGCCCGGCCTTCCAATAATTGAACATTGAGATTAAGCTCCTCAACTGGCCAGACAAAGGCAGGGAAGATTTATACATGAGAGCTCCGATTCCCTCCACTATTGCAACAGCCAATGCCGCAGAGAGAATATCCCAGTCACCAGTCTGCCCAATAACAGTGGCAAAGGCAGTTGCACTATAGAATCCTACCAAGAAAAAGAGTAACTTCATAGAATTTTTTTTCTTGAAATCCTTAATTTTGGAGTTCAATTTGTCACGGATGACTAGAATAGCTCTGACAAGTCT
Source organism: Rubia tinctorum (assembly GCA_032355605.1). Classification (NCBI taxonomy): domain Eukaryota; kingdom Viridiplantae; phylum Streptophyta; class Magnoliopsida; order Gentianales; family Rubiaceae; genus Rubia; species Rubia tinctorum. The sequence goes on from JAULKM010092499.1 coordinate 2,461, forward strand.
AGTTCCATTACTACTATCATCAGCAGGAGAAGAATTCACACTGTTACCATCAGCAGCACTTCGGATTGCCCAACCACATCTCCTACAAATAGTCAAAATTGGAACCATTGGATTTTGCCTATCTCTCAAAAAGGTGCAAGTCACCAAAATGAGCCCTGGTTACAATCTCCAATGCAAAACAAGAGAAAAATATTCACATCACTGTTTAGCATCCTATGGATCCAGTTCGAGCAAGAAACGTTGCCCATAAAAGTTTGGAAGTGGAAACAAACTTACTTGAAATCATTGTAGAAAGTGGGGCGTATCGTGTAAAAAGCAGGAAGCTTATGATACATCATTTTACCAGAAGAACTCGCAATTCTCTGAAAATAAACAGCCAGGTAAATCGCGGGATATCTTGATGGCTCTAAAGTAGTAAAAAGTTTAAAAACTGTATTATGGCCAGTTGCTGGTACTTTGATGGCGATCATGGAGACCTACATTCCAGATGAGAACCCAAAAATCTGTTACAGACAACGAAGAAAAGCAACTAACAGATTGAAAAATGCCTTCTTTTCAACATGATAGCATAGAGTAATAGAGAGATGTTTCTACATTATATCAACTGGAGACTAAAAGGTCCTTTATCATTCATCCCGGAGCAACCAAAACAGGATGATTAACCAATATCCATGATGTCAATTTCAGCGCATTTTGTGATACACGCAGCTTAATCTCATCTAGCTACCCAAAAAGACTCGAGCACTGCTATATGCTAAAACTGGCCATACCCTTTAAATCATAGCGCGGCCTCAAGCACAAAATATCAACCACAATCATTCAAGAGAAATACTGAATCAATAGTGCTCATATCTATTGTTAACATATACCATCCATAATGAACTATAATTTCTTGCAACAAGTGCATAAACAGCAACACATTTCTAAAGAACCTGCTGTTAATTTATAAGAAAAGTCCGCAAAAAACTGGACCAGTTAATGATGATTTGCAACATCAAATGAAAACTTACAGAGAACCTTGATTCCGCCACTTGGGTTCTAGCTCTCTGCACCCGCAGTTTCAGAATGAGGCCCCAGAAGAACCACACCAAGAAGATGAAGAAAGAATATGCCAAATATTACATACCCGTCCCACTTTTTGAATAAATTCTAAAACTGGCTGCTGAAATTTTCAATGATTAAATCTAGAGTAAATTGCATTAAATCAGCCTCATAATAAAAATCATCCACAATGGTAACTCTTTAAACTCACTTTTCTTAATAAGGAACACTCCTTATTTAAATAGTACAATTGTGGAGTTTTAAAGACCACTTCTTAATAAGAAGTTGCTCCTTACTTAAGGAGTTGGTAACTCTTTTTTTTTGTGCAAATACAACATGTTGTGCGGAATACCCGAGAAAGAACAAGCAAAGAAAATAAAGCGAAAAATAAAACATCGAGAATTTACGTGGTTCACCAATTTGCTACATCCACGGCCGATTAAGATCGTATTCCACTAGAGAGAAAAGACCAGAATTACAGATTTCCTACTCTCTACCAATCATATCTCTTAGGGTTACAATAAAAGGGACAATGCACTTTATATAACCTTCTCCAACGACTTTGGGTCCAAAAACATTTTGGCCCAAACCGGAACAGAAGACAGAATACCAATAACAGACCAAACAGAGGACATGCTATACAGAGGACAGCGGGATCCCCGTACCAACCTGTCGAAGCGGCTAATACGTATTCAAGGCATACCAATAAATCTCCACCTTGACTTGAATCCTCAAAGTAGAAACTCCAGATTTTCAGGATTTTAGACTCTGATCCCATGAAGAATTTACGGGGTAAAAATTGTATGTTTGTATTCATGCTATGAGGTACATTATATAGCAGTACAAAAGACCTATACTCAACTAGAAAAAAGAATTATAGTCTAATTACAATTACATAATATTATTATTCCTTTTTTGGGCAACTGATGCAAGTATTCGAACAACAAATGGAAGCCTTTGAATAATTCGATGTAAGCATTCGGACAATATATATCAACTTTTTACAACATATGAGATGAATGAAAAAGGAAGATACCCTGAAGAAGAAAAAAAGCAACGTTGTTGTAGTTTGAGAAATTCAACCGAATCATACTATCATTAGAATTTATGTCGGTTGGTTTTCTGAACTTCTGAAACTGGGGGAAAAAATCTTCCAGCATCGACAATAATATTAATGGGGCTGATAAGGTACTCTCATTATTTAGGCCCACACTTAACGTTGGAGCACCACAAAAACACACATTCCTTCAACCAATTCCTATATCGTAATCCCCCCACAATAATAATGATTAACTTTGGAGCACCACAAAAACACACATTCCTACAACCGATTCCAATATCGTAATCCCCCCACAATAATAATGAGAGTGATATACCATCAGTATTCTTGTATAATTCAAATTTAAAATTGGGGTGGCAGGCGGGTCAAATACAGGTTGGATAAAATGGGAAATTTAAAAATATGGGTATGACCCATTTTGACCCATTTTATGATGAGTCAAAAATGGGTCGGGTCAAAACGGGGTCAAGTTGAAACCCGCTCAAACCACAGGTTGAAAATCATTCAACTCACGGATAAAAAATGGGTAAACTCGCGGGTTTCAACCCACATATAAACTCATATGAGTTTATGTATCAACCCACATAGGTAGAACTCGCGGGTTTCAACCCATATATTGACCCATATGAGTTTATATACCAACCTATATGGGTAAACCTGAGGGTTTCAACCCATATATTAACCCATATGAGTTTATATACCAACCCATATGGATAAACCTGCGGGTTTTAACCCACAAACTCAACCCGTTCGACCCATATTTTTTAAATACCCATTTGACTCATTACTCATTTAACCCATTACCCATTTTACCCATACCCATACAGGTTTAAAATTAAAAAACCCGCTTGACCCACGAGTTACGGGTTTATTTTGCCACCCCTATTTAAAATATAAAGATAATGTATATTTCACTTTTTAGGAAAAATAACTAACCGATAAACTACACACATGTTCGTATTGCTGGAGTTACAATGCGGCACGCATTCCATAGTACGATATAATTTACCTCCTTCATCAGTTACCCCACTCTCTCTCACACAACATTCCCTAAAAACGTTTGAGAGTTTAAGCTCGTAGTTTCTTGTTAGTTGTTCGTGAATCCAATCTTGTTGTTGACTTTCGTCCGTTATTCGAGAGTCCAAGCTTATCACCATGTTTCAAAACTTCCCAGATCATTCCCGTTCCGGTCACTGTGGCCACCAGAATCAGGAGGAAATACGGGCACTACTAAAGAAGCGAATGGGCTTCCTCAAGCAAATGGTAGAGCACCAAAGGATTTAGGACAACAACCCTACTTTAGGCTTGAGCACCCAATGGTATTAGTAATTTTAGATAATTTTCAAGGTATACATTAATTGTGGACGGTGAAAATAGAAAATATGTCAATAATGGTGGAACGGGAAGAGTATTAGATTCATTTGCCGAACCTTCTCATCTCTTCCTCTCAAACCCTACTTTTTCTTTAATGTTCTTTTCCCCAACTTCCATTATAGGAAGATGGGAAACAATAATTTTTCAATTGATATTCTTTGAGCATTTATATTATCGAATCAGTACATATTTGTCTCCATACAATAGTATTGTTTTTCGACTTGATAGATTAGATTGTTGTGTTGATGATGATCACTCAATTTAGTTTTTCGCGTTGATGTTTTGTTCTCAATCTGATTGTACATATCGTGTTTACGTAATTTTGTTTGTGTTTTTGTATTAGGGTTTTCATTAATTTGGATGCGTGAAATATGTGTTTTTCAAGGTGTTTACATCTTGGATAACATAGATAATGTTTTGGATCACAGTTTGGCGAATTGATTGATGTGAGATACGTTGCTCTTTGCCAGCGGTCATGATTTTTCGAAAAGCAAGTTAATAACTTTATATTACAATTTTTATTGGATCTCTATTCTGTAATGGTACAAACAATCAGTTGTTGACATGTAATTTAGATATATTGCTAGAGGTTAATTAGTTGAGTTGAATGTCAATTCAATTTTACTTATTGTAATCGTTGTTGGGTGTGTTTCCCAACACCTATGAATGATTTTTTTTAAATTAAATAATACTAGTACTGCCTTAAAATATATTTTCTTATAAATATAATTTTACAAACGGGTTTAATTAATAAAATACTTGTTTTTTTAAAGAATATTTTTCTTATACATTAAAATAAATAATTTTTTATTTTAAGTATATTAATTTTAATTTAGAAAATATATCTTCATATTTATAAATGTAATATTTTTAAATAGAATTATAGTTAAATTTGACATTATTTAATGTTCGAGATAGTGTAATTAGTTTAATATATATTATTATTATTTAATAAATTTGGAATTTAAATATGTGACAAAACTAATAATGATTTACAAAAATTTAATTTGGCATCTATAAGTTGAATCAAGATATACACTTTTAGAATAACTATTAAATAAAAAGAAATTTAATAAATACATTTAAATATTTAGTAGATTTCAAATTATTAAATATGCTGCTTTGCTGAGAACCCAAATTCTATGACATGTTGCTCTTGTGGTGAATTACCGAACACTCACAACAGGTTAATTTAGGCGATTTTCTGTGGTTTTTGATAGAATGTAAAACCCACAAATAAATGTGGATGTGTGTATTCATATATATAGTGATTACAAAGGGTATACAAGATAGAGTCAGATATGGAAAATGATATGTACAAAACCAATCAGAAAGGGTATTCCTTTCTTAACCTGATTCTAATGTATCTAATATTCTAATAACTTCACTAATACACCTATATGTCAAACTTGTATCCAGGAGTTAGAAACTATTTCTCATTTTTTTGTGGATGTGAAACAGCCAAGAGGGTTTGGAGAGTGAGCTCACTTGGATTTGACATTTCAGGTTCAGGATCATAAAAATAATATCATTTGAAATCAACAGACTCCAAATATTGCGAAAGATCCAATTGACATATGGAATTATGGTTCTGGACTATTCAAATTTTATATCTTTCTGGAAATGAAAGAATTCAGAACTGTAATCAAACTTTAGATCAGCAACAACACTCCACCAACATAAAACATTATTATCTGCATGAAATTCCCATATACATCAAAGACACGACTTTCAATCAATCCAAAATTGTCTCCATAGGAGCTTGGGTTCTACTAAATTGATGAGACGTCAAATACATGTACTTTTCAAAGCATTTAACATCTCTCTTTTAAAAAAAATAAATCTTTTTGTTGGAAAATTACTACATTTAGCTAGGTTTATATCATAAGGGGTTTAGATGACCATTTTTGGTTTTCATATCTAAAATTTTTATTTTGTAACATATTTTAAGTCTAATGGATTTGTGTCCTTATGATTGATGTGCTCACTTCATACTCTCTTTTTATTACATTTGAAACTCATATTTGTAATATATTAGGGTTTTATGTAAGGTTAATGGATATTTTGTCGATAAGAAGGTTAGGATGACGATTTAGGAGTTATATGTTAACTCTCTAGCTTAAGGGGGTTTTAGAATTCCTTCATGATCATACTTATGATTAAAGATTTAAGAATGAAGATTCACAAAGAAAAAAAGATCTTAGAAGTGAAGGCCAATATGATTTGGTAGAAGATGTATTCCGATTGGAAGAAAGAAGACCGACCAACCGATGCGATGACCGGCCGGGTGCAACCGACCGGGCGTGTGGCCCACGCATCTAGTCGTGCGCCTACGCGTCTAAAACAAAGGGTCAAATAGCTCCCAGATGGAAAAACATGTGGCCTGCGTGGTTGAATGCGCAGTCGCGCGTCGGCTACTCAAACTGCGCCATACATGCGCTTTGTGAGGCACGTGGCCTGCGCACGTCTGCTACAATTTTTACTTTTCTTGACCACTTAGTCTATAAATAGCCTCTATCTTATCCTCATTTGATATCCCCGACGTCCCCCCCCCCCCCCAAAAAACCCTACTTTGTATTTATTTCTCTTCATTTATTGTTTGTTTACCATGGGATTTTAATCCTTTGTTATGGGTTTTGTTAATCTAGACTAAATATACTCTTGGGAGAAATTGCTAAACATTTTCAGTATGAATTTCTGAGATTTGGTTTGTACTATTTTATACTTTGATTGTCAACTATGTTTTGTGCTTTGTTATGTGATTAATGCATAATTTAGACTAAGGTGATCAACTAGTTGATGATTATGATCTGGTTGTTTGCTTGCTAGGTTATTAGTCAAACCCGGAAGACTTTGTCTTTTTGTTGGTGTGATTATCATTGGTTAATGTTAGGTTATAATTGGGTGTGACAACTAATTATGATTATTGATTGATAAAATTGCTTAGGTTTAAGTTGAATTTGAATGGGTTTGCCTAATTATTGAAGTAGTAAACTAATGACACCTTACATGAAGGCCGATCCTCGTAGTCATCATTATATTGTACTATCCCGATGTTTCTCGTTTGTAGGGTATTATATTAGTTGTATTGGTTCTCCATGTTTATTGATATTTTCGGGGAAATATATGACGCCGATTGTCTATGGTGACCCGGGCGAAATGTCTTCACTCAAAAGGTGTTGACATGTTTTCCATGATATGTGGTTAATGCATAAAAATAGGATAATTAGTCAATGATCAAAGGATAAATAGAAATGTAAATAAGTTGCGCCCAAAACCCGTTATCATCTTAGTTACATCTTTAGTGCTAGTGTGATCATATTTACGTCGTTTGCTCTAATCGTTTGCTGATTTAGTTACTTAAAGTAGTCATAGTATTTTCTAAATTAAAAAACCCCTCACTTTGTTACCACACACTTAGAGTGACATTTTCGTGTGCTTTTAACTAAATTAAACACTCGATAAAACTTTCTTTTCCTCGTGGACAATCCCGACTTGCCACTAGCTACTTTCTAGTAGTTAGCCGCAATTATAACTTATAAATACTATTTTTGAAAGGCACAAAGACAGTTTCCATAGATCCTAATCCTTCAACTCAAATGGGAAATTTCACAGTGCCAATGAAAGCTTACCAAATTGTTGCGGCATCAAATCTACTGCTAGCTGAAATTCTTGCAATTATACATTGTCTGGAGCCATATCAAGGAACATGGAGTGGTCAAGGCAACGATATGCTCGGACTCAAATATGGCAATTGTGATGATACAAGGAAAGCATAAACCATCTCTAGATGTCTTCAATGAGGTACATAATGCAATCCACCTTGCTAGAATGCATAGTTAGTATAGGCTGTATAGCCCATGAGTTGGCCAAATATGTAATAAAGTTTATCTAATTAATAAAAGTACCCTTTTATTTGATAAAAAAGTAGGCGTGATGGAGAGAGAGGATAGAGGTTTTAGCCTTTTCCATTTTTATTACGTTCAAGTCCTTATAATTTTGGGAATATTTAAAATAGACACCAAAAATAAAATGATTATATTTGAAACTCCGAAACTATAGAAATGGGGTTTGCTAGGGTCTAATAACGATTAGGCGGTCTAACAGGAGACTTTGTCCAATAAAAGTTAGGCAAAATACATTTATAACCCTAACTTTTGGTTGAAAGTGCCAATATAACATTGCAAGATGAGGAAGTGTCAATTTCACCCTAACTAATTATTGTATGTGCCAATATAACCCTAACTTTCAAAAACTTTATGCCGATAACCAAACTCTCTAATTCCGATACTGACCCATGAAATTCTGGCAATGACAAGAATGTGGAATGATGAAATAAATAAGAAGGTGAAAAATTAATACCCATAATACCTCTAATCCTTTTTCACCGCCGCTCATCCTGAAACAAACGCCTTTGAAATAGCCATCCCCGTCTGCCACCTCCACCTCCGACAACCACCACCTCCGCCACCACATCACTACATGCGCCATCACTAGTCACCACCTCCGGTTATGGTTCGTTTTCAAAGGAATCTAATTTTTTTCCTATCCACCTCTTCCACCCCATCTGTCGTTGCCTTAAGGCCGCCCAGAAGCATAACTCGCCCAAAAAAGGAGGACACATCATTGTTCGCCTCCCTCACACCACTAGGGTGTCCGCCCAAAAATGGAGGATATGCAGTCGCTCATCTTCTTCCCTCCGCTAGCCTCGTCCCCGCCGCCGCTCGCCTTCCCCCCACCCACCGCCACTCTCCTTCCTACCATTCTTCATCAAATGGATTGAGATCGGTGCTTTGACTCATAGCTCTAATTCCATTTGATTACACAACTAATTTGAACTGAAAAAAACACACGGAATTAACAAAAATTACAACAAATTATGCACATAGAATTCTAGAAACATAGAGATATAAACATAGTTGAACTAAGAAATGACGTTTGCTGCTCACTAGCTCCATCCATTGGTGTGACCTAATCAATGAAGGGTGGCGCTGCAGCTGCTGTCTCAAAAGAGAATCCGCCGGTAGGGGTGGGCGTCAGGTCGGGTTATTCGGATTTTGGGTTATTCGTTCGATTTATTCGGTTTTGCCTGTAAAAAGCCCAAAACCAAATCCGACCCGAATAACCCAAATAAACCGAACCGAATTTCAAATTCGGTTTTGATTTGAATTCGGATCTAATCTGAATAAACCGAAATTCAACTTAAGATTTTAAAAAATATATTAAAAATACATAACTTAATTCAAAA
>JAULKM010092510.1:0-11182 GCA_032355605.1 Rubia tinctorum
TCAGTTTGTTCCTCGAGTGAAATCCGGTCATCATTCCACGGCTCCATGTCAAGAAATTCCTCTCGTTCAGCTTCTCCATTACCAGCATCAAGCTCACATGATCGAAGCTCTGGAAGTACAACGGATCGTCCGGACGAATCTTGACGAAGCCTTCATCATCAACAACATAGTTGGATTTCTTCGATTTTGTGGCCGAATTGGCATTATCGGAATTGGAGGTGCTCATTGCGGTCTTCAGAAACAAATTTCAGAAACGGGAAACAGTAATCAAGAGCCTGAGCTCTGATACCATGTAGAAATGCTGATGATCAGCTTGGATTTTAGAAGAATGCTTCAGAAAACTGATGGTAGTTGAACAAAGTTTGGGAAGAAAATTTCCTGATACTGAATACTCCAAATTACAAAGTCAAACATGCTTTATATAAAGTAAGAAAGTCTAACCTGCCACTAACTAATTAGCTAACACTAACTGTTAACTCACTAACAGAAAGAGAACAGAAAACAGAAAACAAAACTAGAGCTAACTAGTTACAGCATAAATAACTATGTTATTCTCTACAAAAGTCAAATCAAAATATTAAAATAAATATTAAACAACAAAGTTAAAAATCAAATAAAATAAAATAATTAGAATAAACTGAATTGAAATGATAATCATTAAAAACACTAAAATATACATTAAATTAATATAATTAAACATCAAATGAAATTATTAGAAAATACAAGAAGTCAGATTAGTTAAACATCAAATAAACATTACATATACACATCAATTAAAAATAGTGAAACATCAAATAAATACACTAAAATACACATTACATTAAAATATGGTTAAACATCATATAAAGACTAATAGTACACATCAAATGAAAATACTAAATTACACATCAAAATAAAATATTTAAATATCAAATAAATACACTAATATGTACATCAAATAAAAAATAGTTAAACATTAAATTAAAATAGTTAAATGTCAAACGAAAATACTAAAATACACATTAATTTTAATATATAAGTGCATTAATTTAAATGTGACACTAATATCCTAGAAATAAAATATCGGTATTAAAACTTAAAAAAATAACTCACACTATTGAAACATATCGAGACATACATCTAGAATATAATATTTAGAGGAAAAAAAAGAAACATCGACATTAATTTTTAAAATGACATGTTGAAAAGTTTACACATTAAATCAAAATAAAAATACAAGTTAAAAATTAAAAATTAAAAATTAAGAGATATAAATATCATAAACTACTGTTAAAATAAGTGTAGAAGATTTAATATATAAACACAAAATTTTACAATATGAGATCAAATTTTAACATTAAAATAAATGATTTTAGCGAAAAATATACAATTAGTATAAAATCACAAAGTTTGGTTGGTTCATCGAGTACAGAAAAATGAAACATTAATTCCGTTAGTAAAAACTCATACACTGCCCAATAGAGGGAAGAAAAATCTACCTATGAATTTTTTTTACCTATGCATAACTTTTTTTTTGAAAGATTACATACAAACAACCAAATTACATAGTAACATCCTAATCTAGTATCTAACTAGAAAACAACACCATTGAATCTATTGAATCTTACCATCATCAACCAGTAGCATGTTGGGAAACCACAGCGAGAACCACCGATACGGTCTCATGACACTAGGTAATTTCCGTTAAGAAATTGCTCTAATATTTACAATTTTTTGACGGAATCGTGTTTTGAACCCTGAACCTCTCACTTATAAAAAAAAGTGTGGCTTACCACTAACCCACGTCCAATTCACGACCCGCACATTTCTTATAAATCATAATCATTAATTTCTTAAATAATATATGTCTCAGTTCTAAAAAATATAGTATTTACACCTAAATCTCTCCTCATGCCCTAAACATTCTATAAATTCAATTTATAGTTCATAATACTTATACTAACTCCATTTTAACATTGATATAATCATAAGTAGAAAGCTTTATCAGACTAATCTATCTTCCAGTGAAGGCGGAAGCCTCGTGCTCATTGTTGGATTTGGAAAAGGCAAAGCAAACAAAATAAAAATAAAAATATTGCACGTGCAGTTGAACCCAGAGGCAGGGATAAAAGAGAAAACAAAAGAGAAAACGGAAGAGAGCGCACGTGATGCGCAGAGCAGGGTGTGACTGACACTGACTCACCGTACCGTCTCTCTAAATTATCCCTTGCACGCATGGCTTGGCAGCTTTCACCTTCCCCATTCAAATATGCCAGTCTCCTTTCCCGGCGTGACATTAATCTTTTGCCTTTCTGCCTACTGCACCTGGCGACCTGCCCATACATTCTTTTTCCTCCTTCTTCTTCTTCACCACTCTACCATTGTACTTGTTTCACCCGAGTGTTGACATGTTCACTTTTTTTGCATTCTTCAATAATTATATTTAATTGTAAATATCTCTAGTCATATATAATAATGTCGCATAAAAAATTAATACTTAAAAATAACTGTTCAGATTAATTTAACAGTATTTAACATGATATTTTTATTATTAATTTATTAATTTATATTTAAGATCAAAGTTTGACTTTAAAAAATTTAATATGCCAAAACTCGTGGAACATGGTAAGTATTTAGCAACACTTAAAATGTTTTTAGAGAGTAATAGAGTTAAAGAAGGAATAGAAGAATGGCGAGGAATCAAGTTTTTTTAATGATTTAAAATATTATAATTGATAGAATGTAAAATTCACAAATAATTGTTGTTATGTGTATTGATATATATATATATATATATAGTGATTACAAAGGGTATACAAAGCCTAAACAAATATGGAACAAGATATATACAAAACTAATCAGAAAAGTTATTCCTTTCTTATCCTGATTCTAAATCAACTATATCTCAATTACCCCTCAAGCGAAGCGTAGGACTTGTCACAACGCAATGCTTAGAACGCAAGAACTCAAATTGAGGACGAAATAAACCCTTTGTAATTAAAGATGTCAGCAAGCTGCAAGTCCGAAGAAACATGAGCAACCTTGAACTTGTCAGAAAACACCACCTCACGCACAAAATTATAATCAATATTAATGTGCTTGGCTCTCTTATGCGAAATTGGATTCTGAGCAAGAAAGAGAGCATTATTGTTATCACACAGCAGAACATGAGGTGCACGAGTCGATACACGTAAATCCCGAAGAAGATTCATCAACCAAACTAGTTTTGTAGCAGTGTTGGCCATAGCACAGTATTCTGATTTTGAACTAGAACGAAAGACCGTAGGTTACTTCTTTGTACTCCAAGAAACCAGGTTGCCAACAAGTAAAATGAAATAACCATATGTAGACCTACAAGTCTCAATACAACGAGCCCAATCAGCATCAGAATAACCTAGAACTGGTAAAGCAGACAAATTTGAGTGAAATTGGAGACCATAATGGAGAGTACCACGCACATAGAGCAAAATTTGAGTAACAGCTTGGAATTGGTTATATGTATAAGCCTGCATGTACTTACTGACCACGTTCACAGCATAAGACAAATCGGGACGCGTAATCGACAAATATTGTAGTGCATCAACTAAAGAGCGATAAAGTGTGGGGTTTCCAAATGGCTTACTGGAAGAGCTGGCAAGTTGCGAAGAAGCCACAAATAGTATAGCAACTGACACCGAATCCTGCATACCAGCACGCAATAAAATGTCATTGGCGTATATGGACAGATCAAGGAATAAACCATCGGAAGTACGAACAACTTCCAAACACAAAAAAATAATGTATAGTGCCAAGATCGGTAATATTGAATTCCTGATTAACCCGATCAATAAAATTCCAAATAAGACGACCATCATTCCCAGTAAGAATAATGTCATCAACATAAACCAACAAGTAGAGCTAAGAGGCACCCTGTGAAATACAAACAAAGATGCGTCGGAGGAACTGCATACAAAACCTAGGCCAACAAAAAATGACTGAAATGCTGAAACCAAGCACGGGGAGCTTGCTTCAAACTATAAATGGCTTTGCGAAGATGACAAACAAAATCAGGACACATCGGATCTTTGTATATAGCAGGTTGCTCCATATAAATCGGGGAGTCAAGAACTCAATTTAAAAATGCATTCTTAACATCAAGTTGTCATAAAGGCCAATTGCGAGTGACACCAAGAAATAAACAGTACAAATAGTAGATGTTTCCACCACTGGACTAGATGTATGATCATAATCAAAACTAGGCAATTGCGAAAAACCTTGAGCAACTAACACTGCCTTATGCCTATCTAGAGAGCCATATACCTTGTACTTTAAACGATAAACCCATCTTGAACCAACAAAATTGGCATGGGGGGAACGAGGAACCAAATCCCACGTCTGTTGAGTGCAAAGAGCATCCATCTCTGAGTCAATAGCAGCAATCCATTCGGGATCCTTGACAGCGAGGCTTGCTCTTAGTAAATAAAGTACTCAGTAAGTCAGAAATATCATACTCTAAAAAATCCCTGTACCGAAAAGAGCCAGTGTGCGATCACGTAGCCATCGGATGACAAGAAGAACGACCTAGAGCCGGAGATGGCACGAATCTTGGGGTAGGCACAAAACCCGAGACTGATGTGTTGGCGGGCGGGATGGAGAATCTTATGGTGAAGATGACACTGACTGAGTAGAGGACGAGAGGATTTCCGTCAAAGCCACCGGAGTGTCCCCTGGTGGCGCGTGTGGAACATGCGCTTGTGAGAAAATTGGCGCGTACGGAGACGCTGGCGGATCGTAGGGTTGTACGACTAGTGGCGTGAGCTGCTGGTTATCTTGCGGCAAACAAACACAATTTTCATATAAGAGCCCTTGGTACAATTTTTAAATCATAATTTTCCAAAATAATAGGCAATTCGGCTAAAGAAGATGGTTCAAACACCTCCGATGGGACTGACTAAGGCTCCAAAAATGTAATAATACCCAATGAAGACAGATCAATGACTATACCGGTTCGAGTAGCTGGAAAAACATCTCATCAAACTGAGCATGGCGAGTGATGTACTCCTACTTCGTAAGAGGATCAAGACAGTGATAACCCTTGTACTGTGAACTGTAACTCAAAAATACAAGGACATACTCTGAGGTGCTAATTTATGTGCGACATAGGGGCTCAAATACAGAGAAACTCGACAACCAAATGGATGAAAGTTGGAGTAGTAGGAGTAGTACAAAAATAGCAGAGATTGGAGATTAACCAGATATAACCCGAGTAGGCAGCCTGTTTGTAACACCCCAGATCCAGGGCCCACTTGCTAAATGCAAGTATCGGGTCGGACTGGGCGTACTACCGAGAATCCAACGGATCGGATTACTCAATTGCGGTATGAAGCAAATACAATTATGCGGAAGCAATTTAGAAAATATAAAACTCTAACTTACTATTACAGTGAATGTCTTAATGCAAGCATTAAACATGAGTTTTAACTAAAGTACATGCAAAGATTCTAAAGGATCTGATAAGGATCAGTTTTACATCAATATTTTACATAATTGTAATACAATCTAAACCAAAACATTCTAAGGTTCGCCTAGGATCCTTCCCCAAAAGAAGTAAAGGCACCAGTGTACTTTACTTTAAATGTTCCGCTGCACCTGTTAGGGTTATTTAAACTAGAGTAAGCTCCTTGCTTAGTGAAGTTTCATCGCCAATAATTACTAAGTTAAAATTTAGTGATTACATAATGCAAATAGCCACATAAATCCTAGCACATAGTAAAAGGATACAGGTGGGTTATGCCAAAAATGCAGTCAAGTTCCTATATGGCTACTGTGACTGACATCAGGGCATAAATCCTTCAGTAGTGCCCGAAGGCTATCACAAATCCAGAAATCCATATTCGTCAACCACGCCCCATATGTTCAGTTACGAGCTCGTATCAGTAACAGTTGGTTATGCTAGCATACCAGAAACGCCACGAGTAGCCTATCTAGTCGTACGATCTGGTCAATACCGTTCCCCGCCGAATTAGACCGAACTCCAATCGCGTCGGGGACCCCGATAAACACAGTCAAGCAATCAAGTAGCAAGCAGTCAAATTTGACACGGCAAGATAAAGTACAAGTCGGTCATCCACATATAATCAGTACATAGTATCATAACAAACCAACACAGTATGATAAATTACACGTCGTGCTTAACGAATATAAAGCAAAACAATAAACATGAAGAGATCATAATATTGATTAACAATTCATGCCTTATATAAAATTCTCTAATAACACATTTAAAATTAACAAGTATAAAATAACATGAAATCATAAATTTTAATTCAATTCGTGTTAGAGCGATGAAAAACCCTCACTTTAAGATGGCCGCAGCTAACCCCTTTTTGGATGCTCCCTCGCCAGTAAGAAAATATGAAGTTGAAGGACTAGGTCTGAGTTATAGTGGCTTCTTCTTGGGTGAAAAGAATCAGGTGAAGGCTATTTATAGTAGGGGACCGCATTAAGGGAGTCCTTGATTTGCTGACACGGGGATATCAACTAGCCCTCCTGTACTTTCTTTAAGTTTCCATTTGGATAATTTTGCATGTCAACTTGTAAGTTTGGCCGACCTTCTTTTAATGTGAATTTCGGCTAAATCCTACCCCTTCCTTATTTTTCTTTTCTTTTCTTTCCTTTTCTTTCCTTTCCTTTCCTTGCGTATCAAGTTGTGTTATTTTGTTTCCTTCCTTTTCCTCTTCTGATGCATTCATTTTCCTTATTTGTTCCAATACTTCATCATTTCAGGGGTTTTCTTTCTTTTTTTCCTTGCATTCTTTTCTCCTTTCTCAAAGAATCCTATAAATAAGTCAATATTTTATCATTGCTAATATTATTTATTTATTTATCTCATTTCATTTCATTTTATGTTAAAATTTCTTGTCGGGTTTGGAGTTATAGCCAAAAATAGTTTAAAAACAGATGAGAATATATGAATTTCTGGTTAATGCCTAGTTATTACATAAGTACAAACTTCATTACGGTTGGGGGTTCACACTAATCTGCATAGAATCTTTTTCAGTGTCTTCAATAAATATGTTTGACCGTTAATATGTTCAACTACGTATAATAACAGCAAATAAAAAGTCAATATTTAGAAACTACTTATTACGACGAATCCAACATATCACATATGATAATATTATTGTTTGTATATCTATTAAAATACATTGTCAAATTTTGAAAGTGTTAACCATCAAATAGTAAAAGTGCAGTTTAGTCTGGGACAGAGGGAGTACGATTAAGTCATGCTGACTTGAGCGTCGAACCTTTCTCCCCAGGGCCAACCCGGTACATTTGAAGGTACTCAAGAAAGCAAGGACATGTCGTGAGCTGATTCAGAATACCATCATCATTCATAGGAATCCCCACATCAGTGGCACTGTCCGTGGGGACAAATGTTTTTACAGCGTTTTGATAATTTCTGGGAAAAACCGGAACCTATGTCAGAGCTACCACCCACATAGAAAATACCTAGAAAAAACCAACAATTCGTCCTCTTAGGTGAGCAAATAAGTGGAGGACCAACACAACCCTATAGAGAAAACTTTCAACAAAAGTTCGTTTGCACAATTACAAATTATTCATGCTAAGGACAACCCAAAATGGATATACGTTCCCGTGTTACAATTTGTTCCTTATAGAAAGTAGAAATATGATGCTAGGCAATAGAATAAAAAATGTATTTAAAGGCCAATTTTATACAGGCGCTTGACTACAGACATATATAGACTGAATTAGGATTGAATAGTGAAGATTGAAATAGTACGCATAATGATATCGAGCTAAATTAAAATGTAATATTCAAACTAAATTGATTATTTTGTTTCATAATTCATATAGTTTTTCTTAGATGAATAAAATTTACAATGTATTGTTTTTTCCCAATTTAAATGTGAGATTCAAATATTACATGTAACACAAAGTCTTGTTTTATACCAACTAACCGTTAGACGATGTCGTTTTATAATTGATGTAATTAATAGGGGTAATTTGATGTTTATTTTTATTTATTGGAACGAGATTCCTAAGACTTTGAAAACTTTTAAAATGGATCACAATGTATAAATAATTATAAGGGGTTTTTACACTTATAACCCTAACATTAGGTTGAAAGTGTCAATATAACCCTGCAAAATGAGAAAGTGCCAAAATGACCCTAAAATTATGACGAATTGTGCAGTTATAATCTTCTGTCCTAATTTCGGCGTTGACTGAAGAAATTGGGCGTTGACTGAATGTGAAATGTCCAAAATACCCCCGGGCACTAAGTTGAAAATCCCCCCCCCAATTTACACCTTCCCATTTTCCCTAAATAATATATTATTTTATAATTCAAAATACTTAAACCTTCCCCTCTCCCAACCATCCACTACCCCACCATCGCAGAACCACCTCACTGCGGCAGCTCCTCACCTCTCCTAGCCACCCGCACCAGAATCACCCCAGCCACTACCCCACCACCGCAAAACCACCTCACCGCGACAGCTCCACCTGATAGCTCCTCTCCTCTCCCAGCCAGTCGTACCCCCAGCCACATGCATTAGAACCACCTCAGTCGCCACCCCATCGCGACAACTCTTCCTCTCTCCTAGCCACCATCCCACTGTAGTAAAACCACACCAACCGCCACTCTCACTACGACACCTCCACCCGACATTCCCCTAAATCCACCCTAACCGCCACAGAACCACCCCAGTCACCATCACCTTGACAGCTCCACCTGACACCCCCTCAAACTCCCCGCCGCTGAATCCAAATCCCCTTTGACCACGCCACGACCGAGTCGGATTCTAGGGGCGCTCCCGACCTCCTCCACAAGTTCCACCAGCACGACGTCACATTGGATCAAATCACCAACACCCACCGCCGGAATCGAGCAGCACCACTGCACTAATTCGTGGCCTCCGAGGAGCAGCGCCCACAGCGTCGGCTTGTTGTTAATCATGTCGATGAAATCTCCTTCATCGACAATGTTGCCATCGTTGCGCCTCCCATCGCCGTGGAATCGAGCAGCAGCACCGCTAGAATCTGACAAAATCACGAAAATGTCAAAAACCCTAAGTTTGTTTCCTAGTGCGGTCGGTGGCCGGTAGCTTCACGATAAGGTTGGGGTCGAGCGGCGACAACTAGTAGGTGAAGGAGAAGATTTGATCAAGGAAGTCGTCAACAGAGGAAGAGGCAGCGATATGAAGAAAGAAGAAATAAAGTGTATTTTTGTCTTTTTCTATTTTTTATTTTTTAATTCAGGGGCAAAATGACCATTTTATGAAATCCCGGTCAGAACTCCGGTTCACAATTGAAGTCAACGCCGCCTAGGGTTAGATTGACACATTCATCATATAGTTAGACTTATTTTGGCACTTTCTCATTTTGCAGGGTTATATTGACACTTTCAGCCTAAAGTTAAGGTCATTTTAACACTGTACTCTAATTACAATTTGTCTCAAATAGTTATTGAAACGAAGTTTTTCATAATTGATCTAACCGTTGATCGGTTTTATAGATGACTTTCTCTACACGTAAACTAAATCAAAAATTTTACCTAATGACACCGTGCAAAGCGCAGTGGGACTCCCTTTAATTTCTTAAATATATATTTTAAATTAAAAAAAAGTAAATTTTATTTTTGATCTGTCTAACAGTAGGCAGGTTTATCCTAGGATGTATGCCGAATAATCGACCCGCACACGATCCGACCCATAGTCCATTACGTCCGTCGGGCTACGGCCAGATTTTGGCGGTTGGTTTCTGCAACGACTCTCAAAATCTTTCTGTTTCCCCAAAAAAGCCTAGGCGATATCATTTTGATGTTACAATCCTGCCTTACCGTTCGAATCCAGAATTTCAGTCGTCTCAGAAGGTACATGCATGTATTTATTTATTTCTATTTTTTTTGTTGAAAATTGGGATTTGATTAGCCCTGGTTTTGTGACTATTGATGTGGTAGTTTCGCAGTGAATTCGAAGGCTGCTAACGTTGCTGCCTTGGGTAGTTTGAGGTTGCCACCCATGGGGTCCACAACGCTACATTCAAAATCCTCACCATTACCATCTTCTGTAAGAGCATTCCTTCATTGCATACTGATTACTTCTAAATGTTTTATGATCATGTACAGACTCACCAGTGGATAATGGTAATGATTAGAGAAGTATACTCCTTTGTCATAGCTCAAGTTGCAATTTGACTATTCATTTCGGCAAAATTTCATAGTTTCGACCATAAAATTTAATTGGTGTACAAGTATAAATACTATTGTGTGATACCTTGTTAAATTTGTTATAAAATTTATTTTCAAATTATTAACTTTTCACAATTTTCATTATCCTTAATGAAAAATATTATATTAAGGATTAAACATTTTTCAAATCAATTGTTGAAAGTCAAAGTGTGCAGCTTGAGCTGGTATAGAGTATGAATAACTGAAAATTTTCATAATTTAAATCACTAACTAGAGAGTTTTTTTTTGGGGGTTAACATAGGAAAGTGATGCAAACCTTAGCCCAAGTCTGAACCAGAATCTCAGCTTTGTTTCAGATGAAGTACAGAGAATGACTGTCCAGCAACTCCGAGATAAATTGAGGTAAGTTAGCCTCTGTCCAAATGCTTACGAGATAGCAACTTCCTGCATGCTTTACTAATTGAAAATTTTCAGACGGTTATTATTATTATTTTTTTGTGTGAATGTGGTGCCTGCTGTTGATTGCCTAGTACTCATAGTTATATTGCTCAACGAATTTTTTGTCTCGTTCTCCCTTTTTTGGCTTTCTATAGGAGTGTTGGACTTCCTGCCAAAGGTTTAAAAGGAGAACTTGTATCTGCCTGGAAGAACTTCTTGAACAGACAAATAGATGGTATGTATCCTCCTGTATCAAAAGCTTACCCATCAGTAAGTTCTTTGATATCTCTTTTTCCTGATCTTTCTTTTCCATTTTCCTCGGCTTTCGATTCTCTTAGTTATTTTCTGATGCTTAAGTTTTTTGTCTTACTTTTGAAATAGATTCTTCAGGGCTAGAAGATCATTTATCATCTCAACCGATGCCAATTGAAACCAAGGAGGAAAAGAAATCTGGAGATTTGTGCGGGTCGGAAAATGTTTCAGACAAACCTGGTTTGGAGATTTCTCAATTCAAAAGAACTAAGAGGAAGGTAAAAGAAGTCCTTGTTGATGATGACCGTGTTGAAG
>JAULKM010092527.1:0-11182 GCA_032355605.1 Rubia tinctorum
ACATTTCAAGAGCCTTGCTGGGATCACCAAGACGTTTCCGGTTGAGGCATTTGCCGCCGGCCAGTAATTTTATAAGTTCTATTTTCAAGAGAGCACAAGTTATGATTAATTTTCAGTTTTTGAGTGTACTGTTCCGCTTGCATGATGAGCTAATTAGATTGATTTTCAGAGGCAAGGAAAATAAAAGCCCGTAAATTGTATTTGTAAGAAAAAATGAAATTAAGTTGAGTTTGATGCATGACACACAAACAAAAAAAAATTCCAATAGTAGTATGTACATGTTTGACAATTAATATATTTAACTAAGTACAATAACGTCAAATAAAAAATTAATATTTAGAAACTATTTACGATGAATCCAACAACATTACATATGATAATATTATTGTTCATATATCTATTCAAATATATGGTCAAATTTTGACAATATTGACTGTCAAATAGTAAAAGAAGTGCAGTTTATGCTGGGACAAATCGAGTACATTCACTTATAGTTATATAGTTACAGTAATATAAAGAGAAAATTACTTTTATAACCCTAATTAATTCACATAAGTGCCAACATAAACTTATGATAATTGAAAGTGCAAATATCATCCTAGATAATAATTAGTGTAAGTGCAAATGTACCCATTCTGACATATTTATGCCGGAATTCAGTAAAAAAAAAATAATATTTCACGCACCTAATTTTTTTTAAATGAAAAATAAGAAAATTACATTTATACCCTCCAAAACCCTTATTTTCTTCTCTTTTCTTTCTTCTTTCTTCTTCCTTCGCCATTAATTTTTCCTTCTCCTTCTCAACAATCCTCCACCTCCTTCTCCAAGTTGTGACGACTTCGCCTCCTTGCAGATCGAGCAACACCACCAACAGACGTGCGATTCAGCCATCCACCACTGTGGCAGCAACACCAGATCCATCCAACGCCTCCGCAACCGATAAGTGTCTACCACTGCCATCAAGCGCCGTCACCCCTCCGCCAGTGGTTTACATCACCGAGGCCGTAATGGTCGAGGTACAACAGCTGAGCGCTTCCTCTTCTCCAGCGAGCTCTTA
This sequence comes from Rubia tinctorum, assembly GCA_032355605.1. Classification (NCBI taxonomy): domain Eukaryota; kingdom Viridiplantae; phylum Streptophyta; class Magnoliopsida; order Gentianales; family Rubiaceae; genus Rubia; species Rubia tinctorum. The sequence goes on from JAULKM010092527.1 coordinate 1,061, forward strand.
GAGCGGTGTTCCTCCAACGAAAGTCCAGGCGGCCGGGCCACCGAAGCCACTGAGTGTCTCTGCAACAGTCCAGCTTCCACCAGCGACAAATTCAACTTTGGCCGCGCTCACGAGCTTAGATCTAGCCTTCAGTGAACCGGCGGCGCCACCCCAAAAGGCAGGGGTGGAAGGTGATGGTGACAGGAAGTGGCGGAACAAGGACTAAATATAAGTGGGTCTGGATATAAATTTTTTAACCAGAAATATAATGTATTATTCATGATTAATTGACTGAATTATTTTTAAAATGTAATATTGATATAAAATGTAGATTATTAATGTGGCAACTTGACTTTTGTTTTTGTTTATTACAATGAGATTCCTATAACTTTGAAATTTTTAAATGTGTATTACAACGTATAAATAGCTATAACAAATACTTGGGTGAGACCGTCTCACCCAAGCTTATGGTGAGACCAGGGTTTTCTACAAAATTATAATAGTTATAGGGATTTAGATGCAATAGTATATAAGATATATATATATATATGTATATATTATTAATTAATTTTCATTCAATTTTTTTCATTTGCTTCGTCTTCTCAATCTGAAATTCTCTCAAACCACCAAAAACCTCTCAAACCGCATCCATTTTTTTCGATTCAAAATTGTCCAAAATCAGTATTTAATCGCAAATTGGTTGGCTATATTGCATCGCATTTGATAATCTTACGTTATCGAGGTATTAGTTGCTTCATTCGTTCGATTTTGTGGTTGAATTTTGGGGTTTTATGTTCTCAGTTTGTTCCGACGATTTTTTTCTTATTTCCAGCCATGGATCTTTAATGTCGGTTTTTTATTGTGCGTTTGTGACTTTTGTTTCATTAATTTTCATATTTGTTATTATCACAAAATTGAAGGCATTGATGGAAATTAGTTAAGATAAAGATGAAACGATTGGGGCTGAAGCTGTTGTTTCTTTTTCGACTGTTTGGTACGAATGTTTTGCAAGGTATTTTTCTGATTATTTTTGCTCGTTTATAATTTTATTTAGGGTTTTAGTATAGTTGATCTATTTTATTGATGACTTTTTTTATGTATACTGTGTTTCTCATACTGATCTAAGGTAGAATTCTTATCCTGCTCACTCTGTAAGATACTTTCGTACTTACAAGTTACCAAATAAAATAATTGCTACATATGCCTAGTCTATGTACCAGCCTTATATTAACTTCCTGGACAAATTTAAAAGACTAAAGTTTTCACCTGGTGACTAGTCATGTTGGCACTTGAAGACATTGCTTTTGATACTCGGTCGTTGATGTTAGTTTACTTGAAACTGGTCTAACGAGCTAAAACCATATTATTAATATTCAAATGCTTCCATCACTTACTAGAGGAGGCGCCTCTATAAAAGGCGGTTCCTTTGAACCAGAGAAGTCACTATGGGGTGACTTCTCTGGAAAAGCCTTTGATTAATGAGGATCAAAAGCGATTCCAGGAACCGCCTTCTAACGTACCAATGGATGGCGGTTCAAAACCGCCTTCTAACGAGTGGTTGGAACCGTCTTTGATCAGTTCCGAACTCGGAAAGGGTTGCAAGCCATCGGACAATATAGTATGTTACGAACTCGTAACAAGATGCAAACCGTCGGACACTTTGATTGGTTACAAACTCGAAACCAGCCGCAAGTCGTCGGACCCTGAGATATGTTCCGGACTCGGAACAAGATGCAAACTGTTGGACTCTTTGATTAGTTACGAACTCAAAACCTATTGGAATTCCAAACTCAGAATGAGTCTCTCACCGGAGACAGTGGATTCTGCGTCAGATGGAATTTATATTCCCAATCTATGAATTCTAGGCATGGGACCATTTAATGCATGATAATTTGTTCCAGGACTCGGAACACGAATTTGATCTTGTCTTCTGAATTCGTAACATCGGAACACAAATTGGATCTTATCTACGATAAAATTAATAAAGAACCAAAATCACTTCCAATATCGGAACGCCTTTCGAAAAGTATGGTCAAATTGTGATATTCCAACAGAATCCGGCTACATGAAACCCTTATATACTAGCACAAGTTACACCAAAAAAATGTCATTTTCACACAATCTATCAAAAATCTATAGACTACTCTAGGAAGAAACAATTTATAGATAGGAATAGAAATATATCAAATTCTATTCTAATGACAATGTCATCATATATACTAGCTACTTGTACCACCACTACGCTGGGATTTCCAATAGAAGCGGAACGAGCGTTGACAATATACCTAGCCAAGCAATTCCTTGCCATGTTGCTATCAGCTTGCGAATACAGCTTCTAGTCATTTTTAAAAATCTGTGAATTTGAGAATGTTAATAATGTGTGTAATATATCAATAATTGAAGCTATAGCATGGAAACAATCAAACAAGACTTAACGCAAATCTTACGTCGTCGATTTCAAGATAATCAATAAGGCTTTTTTGAAAACACTCCGCCACATAAAGCATTACATAATGCCCGCACTCCCAATTCTTTGCTTGTTTCTTGTGCTAATTAGTAAAAAATAATAAATTAATCATAGAAAAACTTCTAAATTTTAAAATTAAAATTAATTGTCAACATTGGAAATAAAATTACACCTTGATCTCGACTATCTCCAAACCCTTCGTACTAGATTCTGTGGCGAAAACAACAGATGTATCAAAAATCTTAATAAATGGCTTGGAAGGTTGATAGTGTAGAGGATCCATCCATTAAATACTGTTCTTCTCTGAGACAGTAAATATTAATCTCCAATGGTTCCTACAACAATGTCACACATAAAAAAAATCCACAAAATATGTTGTTTTAAGTAAATTGGAATTTTACCATCACCTCTCAGTGTAAGGTGAAACGAATATATTTTTTATCCATTTTCCCAAGACTTTTGCAGTTGTAGTCCATCCTTTCTTTGACCGTGTTTCCAATTTATTGTGCCATCCCCGGACACACATACCCTATCCAAGCCTTCTCATTTTGGTTAGAAAAAATAATATATCTCAATTTGAAGAAAAAAAGAAAACGTCAACTGTAACAATAGTAATGCAACTAAATTATTTTGTTGAATACAGAAAGGGTTTGAACTTATGATATGAATCTCCTTGCGAAGACTCCGGATTGCAAAATTTTAGATCTTTGACTAAAAACGAGGGATTTCACAAACCCTAGTATAGCCACACAAACTGATCAAAACTAGCCCTCGGGATCTTGTACAGTTTGAGATTTATAAAGCTATCTAGCCCGCAGGATTAGTTCACAAATCGAAGGTATTGACACTTAATTAACCCACGGGATTAAGAAACAATAAAGATAGCCCGCAAGCACAGAGAATGATCTCAAAATTCTTAATATATGATTGATAAAAAGGTGTAAAATTTCGTGGATGACCTCCCCTATTTATAGGGTATTCGGCTAGTACAAATAGAAACTGAAAAAATTAGGGCAGATTTAATAATTTAAAACTCTATCTAACTATAATACCTAATTTAAATCTAAATGATTACCATATTCATCCAAGTAAATCAATTCAAATATTGGATGAATTCTTGAATGAATCTACCTTATCTAAACCTACCATATCTAATTCTAATCATAATAAAACTGAATATTCTAAAGCCTAATTAAAATATTACCAAAACTCTTCTAAGCCAACAAGGCTGAGTTTATAGATTCATGAATAATAATAAAATTAAACTAAAATAATCACACTACATCATTAAAAAACCCAGTGGGAAAAAGAGAATAGTGTTGAGCTCCTAAAACCCTATTCTAATAATAAATTAGAAAATATAATAAATGATATTTTTGATATCGTATCAACTTACAATACGTATATGGACATTAGGGTTTGATTGACTTGGTCACACCTCCTAAGGTCTTCGAAGTCACTCCATGCGGCAATTATTTCCCTTTTTTTACCAAATACGTATTCATTGCCAGAAAATAAGTAGGTTGAGTTGACTTGGTGTCCGCCTATCAAATCATACAAGATCCTAACAAAGTGTGGTGAATCCTTCAAAACTTGTCCCCTTGTGAGTGTGAGTTTAGCCTTCTTCGATGTTTTGTCAACTATTTTGGGTGTCATTTTGGGCTTGGCCTTCAAATGACGATTCTTTGTAGGGTCCACGTAAATTAGACGATGAGGCCATAGGAGAAAAAGTCTTTGGGCGGTTCGCGAGTGCTTGTAGTGGCTCTCTGGAATTGGCAAAAGGGCATTGAGGACATATGGCTTCTCTGGTAAGACTCTAGATATCCAATCTCCAATTGGGACGGAGTGATGATGTCGCATTGACTCGTGCAGAATACCATCGATAACGTGGATTGACCTACCTTTGTCCGCATGATCAATGTACAGCTCACACAAATGTGAAGTCTAGATCTAAAAACAATTAATTATGGCAAACAAAGGTCGATGAAATTAATTTGAATGTAAAATTTAAAAATTGGACCTTTTTTCGGCGGACATGACGGCATGGTAAACATTATTGACTTTATCTCTGGGCGGAAGTTGAATAGGATTGTGGTTAAGCTCAACATCTACCGGTGAGTGGCGCGATCCTCTAGATGGGGGAGTCCAGCCAGGTGTTAAATTGACTAAATTTTCTGGTACAGGAAGACCGGCATGTTCAATTAACATGCGGATTAAGATTTCTTGTTGCTCAATTTTTTTGTCTCTTATGAGCGCTTCCTTTTGCAAGAAAAAACCCGGGATTGGTTAGCCCTATTATGGAACCGGAAAATTCCGAGCGCATCTCTTTGTGATAAGAATGATCCAAATCCTCTTGAACGCCTTGGGTGATCGGGTTTAGATTACAATGTCACCTCGCAGACGATGTCATGCTTACCCGTGGCAATAAATCACCCTTCTAATTGTTTTTGCTTTAATTGAGCCTAAGCAAGAGTTTTAAAAAAACAATGCAGTTTTTAGAATACAATTTATAATTTTCAATCAAAAAAATAAATTGAAGGGGCTAACCACTAGTGTGGAAATTTCTCGCTTGGGATTCTTATCGTATCCCCCTTACTATTCTGATGGCTCCTTAAGAATAGATCGCACCGGTCAATTTCTTCCTCATCGGTGGGTATTTCTGATGATCTTGCCTCCTCCTCGGTCATTGCTTCCCCAATTGGGAGTTGGACATCATGCTCAAAACATTACTTAATTAACTTGAGAACTGCCAATCCATATCCCATATGACTCTTACGATGAGGGATTTTGTTTTACTTTGCAATCCGTCGTTTGTTATTCCTTGTACCTTACATTTCTAGCTAATAGTTTTTTTCAAATAAAACTAATATAATGTGCCTATATAATAATTATTATTATTATATTTAATATTTCTCACATTCTCCTCATTTCCAAAGGCTTGTCTCTTTTGGATCTACCAACTTCCGGGTTGAATATGTGTATAAATCAACCATGGACAATCTCCTTTCCTACTTGAGAATATGTAATCTCGAGATAAGGTATATTTGTGTTTTCTATGGCCATTTCCCTTTTCTTTAAATCCTCCATATCCGGAGCATCAAACTCAAATGGTCTCTATGTGGATTGTCATCAACGTAAACATTTAAAGCATAATTTAGGATATAATATATTTAGATTCGTGATTGAATAATTCTATTCTAAGAATTAAGTGAAGGTACCTTGCACTCCGTCCATAGGACATCTTTATATTCTTTTGGAACGTCATGTCAATTATCATACCGGATGTCTACCCTTGTTCTACCGACCTTCCTTACCAAACTAGACCATTTAGCTCGTTCGTCTAATAAACATCTTCCCAATTTGTTGAAAATCAACAAACTTAATTCTTTTCTAGACATTCTCCTTTCTAATGTCCTGGAATGTGTTCTAGCAATCTCTCCCGCCTTCGACCCCTTCTCTTCATCATCATCAATGCCTAAGGTTTGTGAATTTCCACCTATTGCATGTACATGTTCTTCACAAGTCCTCTTCTGTAACATTATACTACCCAACAACATGCGTCACAATCAACCACTAATTTACAAAAACTAGGGTTTCGTTTATAAAAAAAGGAAAATCTAACTACTATGATTAGAACATATTCATGTATACTTAGAAAAATACTACTACACCATGGATTTATCAAAATATGAAAACCCAAGGTAAACTTCTAATCATAGAACAAAGGAAATGATGAAATGTTTACCTTTTCATCCAACCAATATAGATTTGGAAGAGAAATTTTTATCACCACCTTATGTTGTGAAAACCCTAACCCATAGAGTACCTTTTATTTTGTGAAATTCTAGGGATTTGGATGTGTAGATGACAATGTGTTGGGTTTCATGTAGTTTTCAAAATACAAGATGATTGGGTGAAGAAATTTTGATGGGAGAAGAGGGGAGAGTTTTTGAGAGAAAAAAGAAGGGAAATCGCCGAATGTGAAATGGGTATTAAATGCCCATTTCAAAACCGCCTTTAATGCATTTATTGTAGTTGTGCTCGATTAGAAGTTTCGATCCCGGAACGCATGTCGTAGAGTGTTCCGATCTCAGAAGAATCTTTGGACTAGTTCAAATGGTTGGGAGGTAGTTCTGATACGGAACTAGCTCTCGGTATAAATGTAAAAATCCCCAATGGGAAAATCATTTCGATTTGCCCAAGCTCCAAAATCCCCAATTTTGTAAACCCTACAATTTCATACTAATTCCAAATCCCAAATCTACAATTCCAAGGTATAGAGGTCGAGGTGCCAGTCGAGGAGGGGTAGCGCTTCAACACAGAGTCATCAACCAACCCTGGATATTGGGAGCTCGGACCTGGTATTTAATGAATCGGCCGAACGAAGTTTGCGAAGATTATTGATATGTAATTTAATATGTAATTTAATCAATTTTAATATGTAATTTTATAAATTTAATAAGTAATTTAATAAATGCAGCGTATAAGTAAGAAAATACAATGGACTATCCATAAAGCCGCCTATCATAAGACCCACTCTTTCATGAGTTATATAGACTCGTAACGTACTATTTCATCTACAAAATTAATACGATTGTTCCTATTTCTTACTTTCATTCGCAAGAAATACTTTATAGGGTTAAATACTTTTCTAACTCTACCTTTATGTTTAAAGTTCCAATATAACTCTCTAAAATCAAAAAGTGCTAAATTAACTTTATCTTTGTGATAAATATTTCCGATATAACTTTCAGGCCATTTTGCCAATGTTGAATGACCAACTGGGTGGTTGACCGGATCCGAAATGATGAATATGCCCTTATTTATTTTATCTTAATTTCTTTCTGAACTTGAATGAGAAATCGTAGTTTGTTTCTTTGCACTTCATGAACCAGATTACCCCCAAGAAAAATGACATAACCGTAAGTAAACATATCTCTATACAACGAGCCCAATCAGCATCAAAATAACCCGAGACTGGTAAAGCGAAAGAATTCTTGCGAAACTGAAGACCATAATGCATAGTGCCATGAACATAACGCGGAATTCGAGTAACAGTTTGGTAGTGATCATTAGTAGGTGTCTGCATATACTGACTGACAATGTTCACAGTATAAGAAATATTGGGACGCGTAATGGACAAATATTGTAGTGCACCAACCAAAGAATGGTAAAGTGTGGGATTTCCGAATGGCTTGCCTATAGTACTTCAAAGCTGCGAAAAAGACACAAATGGAATAGCGACCGGCATTGAATTTTGCATGCCAACATGCAATAAAATATCTTTGGCATATCGAGCTTGCCCAAGAAATAAGCCATTGGAATTATGAACAAACTCCAATCCTAGGAAATACTGTAAAGTTCCAAGATCGGTAATGTTAAACTCCTGATTAACCCGATCAATGAACTTCCGAATGAGATGACCATCATTCCTGATGAGAATAATGTCATCAACATAAACCAGCAAATTGAGTAAAGAGGCACCCTGTGAGAAAATAAATAAGGAGGTGTGTGCAGAACTGCACACAAAACCACGCCAACCAAAAAAGTACTGAAACGTTGAAACCAATCTCGAGGCCCTTGTTTCAATCCATTAATGGCCTTGCGTGGACGACAAACATGATCAGGACGCATGGGATCTTTGTAACTAGCAAGCTGCTCCATGTAAACCGTGGAATCAAGAATGCCATTTAAAAAGGCATTTTAAACATCAAGCTTTCTCAAGGGCCAATTTCTAGTGACAGCTATGGATAAAACAGTACGAACAGTGGATGCCTTCACCACCAGACTAAAAGTATGATCATAGTCAAAACCAGCCAATTGGGTAACACCTTCAGCAACTAATTGTATGACATTATTTTTTATTAATTGTATCATTTAATTTTTTTATTTAATAAATGACGACCCACCAAAATTAATTTTCTAGATCCGTCCATGAATACACTTGTGGCAAACCATGGTTTTGCATATACTGGAAACTCTTATATTTTTCCAAAATTTATTGAACAATTGTTTTTTCCCAAAACTTTGTGAAAAGGGAGTTAAGCATTCACTGGGCTTCTTCCATGCAACAATTTTAGCTACCATAAGTCGGGCTTCATCCAAAATACCCCAATAATATGATTTTAAATCGTGTTTTTGGGTCTACCTTATTAACTTTAATTGGTTAAGTAAAAAGAGTGGGAAAAAAACACGCACACATTCACAAATATAACTGGCTTTTTTGTTGTCCACATTCCATTTTTGCTTTTGTCACGATCCACCTGGGTAGAGAGCTATGATGACAATACTACGAAGATGGCAGCAAAAAATACAGGTGGGAGGATATAAGGAAGATGTAATTGTACTTATATAGTTCATTACTTTCAAACATTTTGATCAGAAAAGTAACACAAACATCTTATATTAAAATTATGCATTCACTATAAGAATCAATGCCTGTGCACACATTATAAATGAATGTACGTGCGTAAGTCGTGCGCATTTCTCTGTAGCATACCTTAATCTTTATATTAGCCTCTTTTCATCAGAAAATTTACGTGTTAGCAAATGTTGTATGTTAAGATATTGGGTAAATCAAATTTTGACAAATTTTCTAAAAATTCAATATTTAGCGAAATGAGTGGATTTTTAGGAATAAGTGAGTGATTTGAGCCAGAAGTCAACATTTGCTAACTTATAAAATTTTCTGCTCATAAATTTCGTGAATAGTTGTTTAGTAAGTTTCAGGACAACATATTCCGCATCAAGTCACTCGATAGGGCTAAATGAGAATACAAGTCTGATGCCGCATTTATAAGAACTTCCATCTAAAGTGTAACAAGATCAAACAGGTTTTCATAGTTCTTTTTGCAGTCGTAAGATTCTAAAGCCGATGCTTATCAACGATATTTCCAGGTGAAAATGATCTTAGTGGATTCCTGATATGAATCTCCGCTGAATTACGAAAGTTAAATATTTGACCGAATTAAAGAATTCGCAAATCCTAATACGGTCTCACAAATTTATCACCAACTAGCCCTCGGGATTGGCTTTCAATTCGAGAATTTTCCCGCTAAATAACCCGCAGGATTAGCTCATAAATAAAGTGTTCTTTGTTCATAAAATAGCCTGCTGAATTAGTTCACAACGAATTTTGATACTTAATTAACCCGCAGCATTAAGCAACAATGAAAAATATTTTGTGGAACCTTCGAGCAGTCGTACGACAAGACTTCGTGATTGATGAGGATAACCAGTCGTACGACAAGACTTCGTGATTGTTGGGAATACATACACCACAGAGTAAAAAATGGCTTCCTTTGTTGTTCATGCAACGACAAAATAGAGATATTGTAACACTTCACATGTAACACTTAATAAAAATGTGACTCAAAAACTGGTTTTACCGTTTTATCTTAACTAGTAATCCTATGTTCCAACATAGTTTAACTCAACCAAATATGTAAAGTAAATAAAACACGAGACACACAAGTTGGTTACGCAGTTCGGTGATATCCACCTACATTTGCGGGGTCTGGCCCAGTTTTGAATAAATCCACTAATCAGAGTGTAAATGAGAGAAACCACCAGCTTGCAAGGAAGTAGGCAAGCTGCAAGGATATCCGCAAGCTGCAAGGAAGTAGGCACATGACTGACACGAAGCTTGCCAGAAGCCACCAGCTCCCGAACAAAAT
>JAULKM010092565.1:0-27126 GCA_032355605.1 Rubia tinctorum
ATAGAGGCTCCCCTATAAAACCAAACGTCACCCATTATTAGTTAACATAAGCAGCTGCATGAAAACTCAGACCGCTTCAAATCCCCTTCCAACTCACCTACTCGCTTATGAAAACTCTTCAACGCCTCCACATAACAAGTCATGAGCTTTTCCACACACATATATCATAGAGGCTCCCCTCAAAAACCAAATGACAGCCATTATTATTTAACATAAGCACCTGCAATACATATATAACAAAACTTTGTTTACCATACCTTAGGCACCAAATCACACAGGGCATCGGGGTTCTTCGCATATTCTAGCTCCAAACTATAAGGAAAAACGAATCCATTTAAAATTTGATTGGGTTAATTTTACAATGTGTTTTGGGTTGTTATTGAGCTGAAATGTTAAGTAAATCCTTGAATATTTATGTTATTTGGAATGTTATTGCAGTTTAGAGATTTAGAAGCTGAATTGTCAAGTTGCTACAGTTTGTGGCTGGTATGCCCTTACCGACCAATATTCCAGAAACATGAGAGAAGTGGTCATTTGTACTTGGAGATGGAAGAGGATAAAAATATGAAAATGTTGGAAGAACCAATGGAGATTATTTTGCTGAATTATGAGAAGTCAAAATGCAGTTGGAAAAGAACCTAAATTGATTTGAATACTCCTAAATTTTAGGAGAGAATATTTTGTTATCTCTTTGAATTTTTAATAGATAAGGAAAGACATATTTTATTCCTGATCTATCTTTTGGCTGTAGTAATTTTTCAAAACTCTGTTAACATTCGTATGCAGAGAGAGAGGCGCACCCATACAGTCTATATTTTGCAAATACAGGATTCACGTTGTTGGAGCTTTACAGTATTCTACTCAGAAAATTTTCATTATTTATTTTTATTTTTATTTTTATTTTTAATTCAATTAAGTTTTCTAGCTAAATTCATCTTTTTAAGTTAAGAAATTACCGGCATCGATTCTTGTGAGATTTAATTAGTTTTTATCCTTTGATTGCATGCTAGCATATGTTCTTGACTATATTGTTTATGATTGATTTAGTGTTATTGAGTAGTGCACAATATTTGATAGCATGTTATTTAATTTAATACCAATTGAACCAATCATATGTAATTGTGATTCAAGTTCAATCAATTGTAGGGAACAACAGTTTTAATTTAACAATCCATCGTTATAGTTTGTTGGTTATGAATAGGGTCTTTTCATTATAAATTCTTCTAGTATATTAGATCTATAGAGCGTCTATTAGGTTATATGTTAGTTAGAGAAATAGTTAGTGAAACATCCTCCTGATGATGGACAAGGTAAGGAAATATTGGTTGCTTGCAACAATTATAACCAATTTGTGTGCATGCATTTAAAGTCATCTTCGCATCAAGGATCGAGATAGAAAGCCAGTACGAAATTGATCAGAACCAGAATTTTCTCATCATAGTTGAATCTTTTCTCAATCTGTAACAATTTCCGATTCTCGTTTTTTCTGAAAATTTTAGTTTTTCTTATTCACTACCCTCATATGGTTATTGTGGTCACAAATTCGGAGATTAAAGACAAACTATTGGGAAACGGACTTGCTCGCAGCTATACTGGCCCCTATGTCCATACCAACTACAAAATCCTAAGATGAAAATTTAGCTTAGAGCTTGAATTATTTTAGGTGTAAAACAACACACCAAATTTTTGCGCCGCTATCGGGGATTGGTTTTAAGAAGTATTTTTCCTTTTAATTCTTTAAAATTTTCAACCTTTTTTGGTTTACTCCTCGTTCTTCTCGTATATGAGAATTAATCTTTACTTCAGAGATTGAGAAACTTGCACGAAGTCTAACGAAGCAGACAAAATCCTTGAAAGGATTCTTTGTCCGAGTCAACTGCTAACGAAAATCAATTCAACATGGCCGACAAATAGAGACTTGAGGAGGAACCACTACCTCAGCGGATCAGAGACATGGGACGTTATCAACACAATCATTTGTGCGTTGTCCTTTACGTTATCAGCACAATTATCTGTTGTGCATTGTCCTTCACGTTATCAACACTCAGGGATTAAATCAGGTTTATATAAGTATTACCTAAATTTTGTGATATGCCAGGTGAGAGTGCTCATAATCATCTTGATGAATTTGATCTTGTATGTGAAACTCTTCGACCACAAGGTTTTTTGGAGGATCATATTAGGTTACTCACCTTTACACACATCTTGCAGGGTAAAGCACGTGAATGGCCTTTTGAACTCCCACGCGGTTCAATTCGAACTTGGGAAGATTAGGACGAAAAAAATTTACAAAAGTTTTTTCCCGAGTCTGGAGCAGCTAATTTGAGATTTGTAATAAGTGCTATTAGACAAAAGAGGGAGAGAGTCTTGCGAATTATTGAGATAGGTTTAATCAATTGTGTCGCAAGTGTCTTAAACCGCGGTTCTACTGAATATCAGCTCATCACTATTTTTTTTTGGTGGTATGTGTTCTATTGACTGTATGATTTTTTATGCAGCCTGTGGAGGAAATGTGCTGAATAAAATCATGGATGAGGTAAAGGATATCATCCTTAATATGGTAACTCATGAATATGATGAAGACGATGGTAGATCTAGACTAGTCAAGGAAGCCATAATTTCACACTTGGATGAGAAGTTAGATGCTTTCACATCATTAGTACTGGAGTTAGCTGTAAAGACTTCATGAGGAGCTAAGTGTGAAATTTGCTCAAAAATGGGACAATACATCGATGCTTTCTCCACTCTTCAAGTTCCTCAAACTGAACAAGCTTGCTATGGATCATAATATGGCCCACCAAGACCAGGAAGGTATGATATGTATTCAAATACATATAATCCAGGATGGGCGAACCACCCAAACTTCAGTTGGAGCCAGAAAGCTAAAGGAATCTATGCTCAGAGACAGCCGCAGACCGGTCGGGTTGATTATCCTGCTCAGGAAGATCAAAATATTTCCATGATGATGTTCGTTAGAGTATTGCTCAAGGCAATGAAGTGGTGCAAAGTTTAGCCAAAAACACGAATGCTTTTCAATAAGAGATAAGGGCTGTTTCAGGAAATATTGAGCAAAAGATGACACAAATGGTTCCGGAGATAAATAAGTTGAATTTTACCGTTGGAAGGTTACCCTCATAAACTAAACAGAATCCCAGAGAGAACATAAGTGCAATAACCTTAAGGAATGGGAAATAGTTAGTCGATCCCGAACCTAAAGAAGCAGGCATGGAGAAGATAGCTAACATGAAGTTTCCATGGAGAAAGAAAAGGAATCCTCTAAGGTAAACAATCAACTTAAATCATCTATTTCTAACTCAAAAGTTTCTCCACCTTTCCCATCCATGGTATCTAGGAACAAGAAGGAAGAGGATGAGAAAGACATCTTGGAGGTCTTGAAAAGGTAGAAATAAACATATCTTTAATTGAAGCTATAAAATAGGTTCCCATGTACGCAAAATTTCTTAACAAACTTTGTTCGAAAAAGATGAGACATGGGAAAGATTCAAAAGTTAGGGTAGGTGAAAATGTTTCTTCTATTATTCAACATAAATTGCCAAAAAATGTAAGGATCCTGGGATGTTCTCTATCCCATGCGTAATTAGCAACATGAATGTTGAAAATGCACGTTAGATCTAGGTGCATCAATTAATGTAATTCCCCTCTCTGTGTATAATGAATTGCAATTACGACCTCTGAAGGAAACTTGTTCCATAATCTAATTAGCATATAGGTCTAATGCATACCCTGAGCATATAATAGGATGTGAGTGTGAAAGTAAATAATATGATGTTCCCCGTGGATTTCTAAATTGTTGATATGGATGATTCATTCTCTGCTAATAAGTACCTAATTCATCAAGGAAGACCATTCATGAAGACAACAAAAACCAAGATTGATGATGATAAGGGAATACTTAGCCTTCACTACTGGAAAACAGGTACTTAGGCACCGGTACATTGCCTGGGGGTAACCATACCGGTGCCAAAAATATGAAAGGCAGCGGTATTTTGATTGAAAAGTTGAAAACCGGGGCAGTTGTAGATTATCAACACCAATATTTTTTAACTGGTGCCATACATATGAATTAGCACCGGTCCAAATGAACAACATGTACATGACCGGTGCTTGGATTGGTTTCATTTCCACTATAGTGTCGTTGGCGCCAAAAAAAACTGGGAAAATAATAGGACCTGTATGAATTAGCTTTCTGGTGCATTTGTATCGTTTTGGCACCGGCTTGTACATAATCGATGCTTAAAAATAGGGGCCCATATCAGTGGAGGTTGAAAATTTTTATATGTTCAACATCAGTTTCATATAAAGGACTAAACCTTTGCTAAATTTCATTGAATAACAATTTTGGCGGGTTAGTTATGAGAGGAAAACTTCTAGCACTGGTTTGTAGCCAATATTCCGATGGTGGAAAAGAATCTAATGCTTCCCTACCACTATTCATTGGCCGGTAAAAATGGAATTTTTCGGAGAGAAGATCATTAATGGTGTTTTTGGGAGGGGGTTTGACATGAAATTCTCCAATGAAGACCCACAAATGTAAGATTTTAATTTTTTTTAGCATTTTATTAATGATGTAATATGTTAGAAATTATTTGTAAGCAAATATTTGGTGTGTTTGATCATGATTTTGTGTCTTTGATCATGTTCATGATTCTTGCGTTCATAGAAGAAATGTGATTGTTTTCTAGATTTCTTCATGTCTTCAATACCTTGTTTAGGAATGTGAAATTGTTGTGTAAGTTTTGATGTTCTTGTCTGAGTTGTATGTAAGGTTTTACTGAATTGAAATTGAATGTATAGAATCTTGCGTACACATTGTCAATGTGTTGAACTATATTGTCCTACATTTGTTAATTTGTAGAGAAGGAACGTGCAATAGAGAGGCGTAAGCATGTGTATTGAAACATTAGTCGGTTGTGCAAAGAATATGTTGCTCTTTTGGAAGATTTTTTAGACCACGCCTTCAGACGTGAGGAGTGAGTATCATGTCGATGTCAAGATTGCAAGAATCGTAATCATGTTGGTGATACAGACATCATGAAACTTCATTTGCTTAGGAGAGAATTTTTAAGAGATTATTTGATTTGGACATTTCATGTTAAGAAGGCACTGTCGCAGGTGGTTGTAGGCAGTAGGAGACAGTGTTTTGGAGACTTAAATTTAGATGACATGTGTTAGGGTTGTTGATGAATTTAGGGGGAGGCCCAAAGTTTTGTCAAATTTCTTAGATGAGAAGGACGGGTTGTTGTATCTCAAATGTAATAAGAGGGATACGGTGATGTCATGTTGGATGGAATTGTTGAATATAAAAGACCTTGGTACATTGAGCGACACTAGCATGAACAAGTTGCTAAAGTCCTTGAATGAGAAACTTCCCACGAGTAACGGGATACCGGACAACCTCTACGAAGCGAAGAGGATTCTTTGTCTGATGGGATTGGAGTATACAAAAATACATACTTGTCCAAATGATTGTGTTTTGTACATGGGTGAATTGGAGATAGAGGTGGCATGTCCCGTATGCCATGTGTCACGCTATAAGAAATGGAGAAATTTGGTTGTCGATGGAGAAGTTGTGGTAAAGTTAAGGAAATATGTTCCTGCGAAATGCATGTGGTATCATTCAATTATTCCCCAGTTGAAGAGGTTGTTCAATACTGTTGATGATGCGAAGAACGTGACGTGGTAAATGAGAAGGTGTTCTCCTCGGGACAAAGTGATCCGTCATCCAGCTGATGCTGATCAATGGAAGAGGTTTGATAAGCAGTATCTGAATATTGCAAGTGAGCCAAGGAACTTGCCTATGGTTTTGTGTACTGATGGAATGACCCCGTCTGGAAACATGTCTTCTAGGCTATATATAATCTTCCACCTTATTTGTGTATGAAGAGGAAATATGTGTTGATTCCTGTGTTGATTTCTAGGCCAAAATAGCCCGAAAATGACATCGATATGTACTTTTCACCTTTGATTGATGATTTGAAGGGTCTATGGTCCAAAGGTGTCGATGTGTTTGATAGTTTCAGGGGATCGGTCTTCAATTTAAAGGCAATGCTTTTCACTACCATGAATGATTTTCCAACATGCGGAAATACTTCGGGTTTTATGGTGAAGGGGCACAAGGTGTGTCCCATGTGCAAAGAGTCTACAAATTACCAACAGATGAAAAATGGTCACAAGACCGTGTACTTGGGTCACTAGAAATTCCTCCTGATGAAGCACAAGTTGTGTGAGAATGAAGTTCAATTTTGGGTGGGAATGAGGCAAGGAATGTGCCAAGACCATTGAAGGGGGTTGTCATATACAACAAGGTAAATCAATTGAATGTTGTTCTAGGGAAGAAGTTAAAGAAGGTTGGTACAGGGTCTGATGAACCGTGGAAGAAGAGGTGAATTTTCTTTGATTTACCTTACCGGGAGCATTTGGAGGTTCGACACTAATAGGATCCGATGAACATTGAGAAGAATGTGTACGAGAGTTTGATTGGTATCTTAACATTCCAGGGAAGAGAGATTGTTTTGCGAGTGTATCTAAGGGATCAAGGTACCATCCGGATACTCTTCTAATGTTAGTCGCTTTGTGAATGGTGATTTGCATATGGATAGCTTGAAATCCCATGATTGTCAAGTTCTCACACAACAATTGTTGCCTGATGCCATCTGTGGTGTTACGGGGGAGGATGTGCGATTTAGCATTATGCGACTGTGTTTCTTCTTCAACTCCATATGTAGGAAGAATATAAGCAGGGTGGTTCTTGATGTGTTGAAGAGGGAGGGGGTTTTAGTGTTATGTCATTTGGAAAAGTACTTTCCTTCATTCTTTTTTGACATCATGGTTCATCTAGTCATTCATTTGGTTTGGGAATTCGGCTATGTGGTCCGGTTGGCAAGCATTGGATGTACCCTTTCGAGCGGCACATGGGTGTTTTCAAAGGTTATGTTCACAATCGTAGCCGACTGGATGCAAGCATTGTGCAAAGGTATGTGACCGAGGAGATTATAGAATACTGTATCGCGAACTTAGTTGATAAGAAATCAGTTGTATTACAAGAACAAGCTCACTTTGGTAGGAAGCATGGGGTTGCACGTTCAAAAGGTACTCTTCGTACTCCTTCTATGCTGAGTTAAAGATAGTTCACCTTTACATTTTACGGAATAGTAGTGAGACTGCAATCTATGTTGGAGAGCACATGTCATATTTGTAAGCACTATGGTCTGACTGGCCTTCGAATATTATACATCTAGAGCATTCATCCACATTCATCAATTGGTTTTACAATCGTTCCAATGTGGACAACATGCCTAGTAAACTTCGTGCCTCTGTGAGAAGGTCGAACTGCACTGTCAGAAGATACCTAGGGTATGATATTAACGGATTCAATTTTGCAACCACTGAAAAGGATAGCAAGAGCACAACGCTGAATAGTAGAGTTTACATTGAATCAAAATTTATGTGGTAATCTACCAAGAAAGACAAAAACCAAATCGTGACAGTGATGGAATTTTACAAGGTGATTGAGGAAGTTTAGGATTTGGAATATGTTGAGTTTAAAGTTGTGGTTTTAAAGTGCTGGTGGGTTGATAGTAGAGTTGGGTTTCATACGGAGAAACCCATGGGTTCCACACTGGTGTAATTTAACCGAGTTGGGTTCGTGGATGAAAATTTCATCTTAGTTGCCCAGGCACGATAGGTATTTTATGTTAGGGATCCTAGCAATGAGAAGTGGCATGTCGCCCTACATGGGAAGAATTTTTACTTCGAAGAGGAGATTTATTGGCCCGTGCGAGCAGAATGTTCTGAGTTCCCATCTGTATTTTCAAGCTTGGAGGATGTGGGTGGAGGTTTAGTAGGCAAAAGGTCACATGGCGATGGATTGTAGGTTTCTGAGAGCAATCAAATTTTGGGGTTGATGTTCTCTTAAAAAGGAAAAGATAGGTGCATCTTATGACCATAAATGTAATTATTGTTATACTTTTGTGCTCTCCCGGGTATCCTATCAATTCGGCACAAGGATATTAATATATGTATTTGTGTTTACCTTGTTTGTGATGTATTGTTGGTTGTTCCCCTTTTTGTCAACAAGAGTAGAAATTTCCATTAATTAAATCGATAAAACTTAGCACCGATAAAACTTATCACCGGTGTTTAAAAGAAAAATCGGTGCTGAAAAACAGAGTATGTGCTCTGTTTCATTTAGGACACCAGTTTTGTTCAAAATTAGCACTGGTTTCGAAGCAGGTACTGGGTACTTAGAAAAAACAATTTGACTTTGCTCTCGGGTTGGGAAAATGATATGAAAAAATAATTCCAAGCAGCTGCATATTCCAAAATGGGCACCGATTTTTCCCTAACGAGCACCGATTTTGAAGCCGGTGCTGGGTACTTAGAAAATATATTATGACTTTGCTCTCAAATTGGGATATTGATATGAAAAAATAATTCAAAGCAACCATAAGCAGCTGCTTTGCCCAAAAAGGGCACCATTTTTTCCCTTAATAACACTGGTTATAAAGCCGGTGCTGGGTACTTAGAATATATATTTTGACTTTGCTCGCTGGAAGGAAAATAGATAGAAAAATATTAATAAGGCAGTCTTGCGCAGCTGCTCTACCACATTATTGGCACCGGTATTTTGCATTTGAGCACAGGTTCTCGTATCGGTGTTGTGTACTTGTATATTTGGTTTGATTGTGCTCCACTATGAATCACGAAAAATCACCAGTAAGCAGCCCAACGCGGCTGCTTTCAAGAATTACTAGCACCGGTTCATAAGCTTCATGCAGGTGCTAAGTTTTTCAAGTTACATTTTAGTCTAGGACATGTATTCTTTCTTTTAAATTTAAACTATCAAAAATTATATTATTTGTAATTAATTTATTTAGGAAATAATATCAAGAATCAATAGTTTCTAAGAAATGGTGAAGGTGAAACTTAGTTTTGGGCAACACTATAATTTCTGAAAATGTTGCACTTGGTTTCTATGATCAGTTTTCAAGATGTTCCATTTTCCCAATCAAGTCATAATCGTATAATTAAGATCATACAATACTCGATCGCATTATTGAATTCTCAATTTCAAGTTTCGCCAATTCCAATATTTTTGGAGGGACTGGAGTGAAAAAAAACAAAAACTTTACTCGAACGTCCAAATTCATTTCTGATCTGATGAAATCGTTCATTTTTGGACCCAAATGTCAATTTCTAGACTAAATAAAAAATTATGCACATCTGGCGGGAAAAAACAACAAGAAAACATCCCGTTTTGACTTCCTACCTTCTAAATTATCTATAGTAAGATACTTTAGGATATTTACTACCACTTTACGAAATTCTATTAAATCAAGGCATTCTATTTTAAACCATATATTTATCCAAGAATACAAAATATGAAGTAATTTGGCTAAAGAAAACAAGGTGTAGTTTAGTTTTTGGCAACAATATATTTTAACGAAGTTATGATCGAAGGCTTTTCGCGTATCCATCTAACACGAAATCGAAACACAAGCTCTATTGAATGTTCAATTGATTATTTTTCTATCCAATTTCATGTAATAAACAATGGGCAAACTTTCCCCCTCCCTAGGGGATTTAATTGAATATTGAAAAATTGTAGAAATGAAAATCAGCACCAGTAAGTTATGATGACATACCGGTGCTAGAATGATTTTGGTTCCAAACTTCAAAAAAATTGGTATATTCCTGGGAAATTTTAATTTTAATTATTATTTTGACACTGGTTTTGATACCGCTGAAACCAATAATAAATTTCCTACCCAACACTAGTTAGGCTGAAAACTTTTCAACCCAAACTTAATATTACTGGAAGCGGATTTGGTCTCATGCTCACCGGTAGTCAAAATCGGTGCTCAAAGTGTTCCCATGTCGGGGTTAAGCAACCTAAAGGAGCTGCTTTGTTTCAATATTGGCACCGATTTTGGAAAATGTTTCCGTACGTATGGGGGCACCTGTTGTGATGACGATGTTGTGTACTTAGAAAATGTTTTATAAGTTTTCTCTGGGGTTGTTAAAAAAAATTCAACGCAGCTTCAAGCAGCCACTTCTCCAGAAACGGGCACCGGTAAAAATTATTCAGCACCAGGTTTTCGTGTTTCATAAAATGTGCCTGATCATCTTCATCGCATAACCGTCTCCTTTTCTTCATCAAACACACAATTTTGAATGGTTTCTCCGCATTCAACAACATTTAACCCCCACGTTCTCCACCATTCACTTCCCATTCAACATCCATTAACCCACCTCCTCACTCCCACGTTTTATAAGAAGGTAGCCAAACCCTTCTTCTGTATTTCTGATCCAAATTTTTCCACTGATGTCGGCGAACTCACAAGATTATTCCACTAGACAGCTGGATTTTTTCCGGAAAGTTTAAAGGTACTTCTGCAACCGTTGATTCTAAGTCTCTTACAAACCCTAGTCATTCAATTTGTAGGAATCTTTAGGTGTTTGATGAAATGTGAATGAATCTTTTTGCATATTAAGTTGCTAAGGGTTGTTTGAGTTGTGATGTTTTTGTGCCTATTTTTACTTTGTGATGTTAGAGTTCATGTTAATTTTTTTATGTTGGAGGGAGACGGTCATTGTGTGATAATGAAGTGTGACATTGGCAGCAGTTTTTTTAAATGCGTGAAGTTCATTTCATGTTGATGTAGTGTTATTGGAGTGTTGGAGTGTGTTGGATCTGTGATGTTGAAATTTATATTGGAATTGTTGCGATGACCGGATGTTGTCATTTTGTGATGTCGGAGTTGTTTTGTTGTGATGTTTGAGTTCTTATGTTGTGATGTTAGACTATGTGATTTACTATGTGTGATTGGTTTCTGTATTTCGATGTGTGGAAGCCTCCAAAATCCAAAAAGGTGGCTGGAAAGAGAAAGGAGGATGGTCTTCTGCCTAACAAAATAAGGTGGAGAAGGAGGAAGTTGCATCGGAAGCCGAACAAGAGGAGGTTCCACTGGTGGTACCTCTCTTAATTGAGTCCGAGGGAGATCAAGCGGGTTCTAATGGTGCTCTCGAGGTGGAAGTGCCCAAACAGGACAACGGTAATAGCAAAGATAAACCCGACGCAATCCGGGTGACGATGACATCTCCAAAGCAGGCGGCCCGAATGGGAAGCAATTCAACAGGTTCAAAATTGGCAGTTGATGTAGGAAGCGGGGGGGTGACTACATACCAATCAGGCATGTTAGCCAAGGAAATGGATCCTGTCCCTGTCGCCATTGAGGAAGTAGAGGGTCACCTAGTATGTGTGAAAAAATGGAGAGCATGGATCGCGTATTGCTATTACGCATTTCGGAGGCGGGTTCGATTTGGTACGTGGATACACTGGCCAGCGCCCCCAAGGATGTGAAGGAAGAAACCTCGAGAGACATTAAGGTACAAAAACATTTCATAGCACATCATTTATCAATGAATAATATTTATTTCCATTCTCTTATGTAACCATGTTCTTAACCTACTTTATTTTATCACCACCATTGCAGTCAAGTTTCAAATTCGAAGATAAACTGATTAAAGCGCAATGGAGATCGTTGAAGAAGACTTAGACTAGCAAAGCAGGAAATGCACATCGCAGCTGGAAATCCAAGGTAGCGAACAAGTACATCTGTCATCTTCCTGGGGGGAAACTTCCAAAAAACAAGTCTTGTGAAAAGTACTGGTGGATGGACGAGGAAGAGTGGAAGAATTTCGAGGAGCATAGAAAAATATAGGAAATGAGAGTAAGTTAACTTTTAAATTACATGATGACTAATATTTAAATTTGGTTTTAACAATTTCATTGTGTTAGTAACTAACCTTTTGTTTTGGCACTTTTCTAGAAAAAAAAGGAAAGATAAATAGTGACCATTCCAAGGAAAACAAGTACACACACCACATCGGACCGAAGGGGAACCCAAAAACAAAAGAGAAACTGATAGAGGAACTGAAGAAGAAATAGAGGAAGAGGCTCAGAGACCAGGGATACACATAAGAAGAGATTGAGGCGGAGATAAGTTAGAAGAATTTCAAATTTGACAGATCCTTGATCTACTTGGAGTCTAACAAGACAAAGGACAAAGAATATGCAACCGACGAAGTTAAGGCCATAACGGACACTATTTTAAGCATCCAAATTATTTAAAATTTTATATTAAACTAGATTAATATTCATCACTACTAAGACAATAATTTACCACGCAGTTTAAGATGAACGGAAAAAGAGAGAAAGGAACCCTAGAGTTTGGTCCGGGCGAGGACATCTTGATCAGAGCCATTGGGAAGAAGGATCACCTTGGTCGGTACAGAGGTACCAAAACCCGACTGCCACCTTTAATTGCTATCCTAGGCATAACACAAATCAAGTGCGCCAGTAGCTCTTCATCCCAAAAGAAGGAGGAGAAGAAACCTTCCACACACCAACCAGTGGTAAAGGCCACGGCGTCTTACCTTGAACAATTGGTCAAGGTCAACTGGGGAATAAATATACCCAAAGGCCTAGCGGACCCAAAAAACTTTATTGAAAATGCTATTTTTAGAGGTGTTTCCACTAATCTCAGTGGCTCATCCCCAGATCCCCCTAGCGACGGAGAAGGGAATGAGGAGGTAAATATGCATTATAGGTCAATTGTTGACATTGTTTGGATTTCCCTTCAATTTATCAAATCATTAACTATTTTAGACTAACTCATTGTTACCCTTCGTAATAGGATACTGAGTTGGTGACCATGTACGTCAAGGGGTTTAAGGGAGAGAGGAAAAAGGTGGCTCAACCGTGGCTGTAAAAATCAAGGCGTGCCGAGAAGGTAAGAGGGACATTGGCTCGCGTCCGCGTGTGCGAGCCAGTATACCATCTAAGGGCTGAGCTTCCTTCTGCCAACCACAATTTCAGTGACGTGGGAGATGCTCTGAGGAGTGTGGTGGATTGGCTGATGGCGTTGGTCTCATTCGAAGATGACGCAGGCCAAGGACATTAAATGCAGAAAACCCTACCTCGATGATTTGTATTTCACCAATTGCAGCGACGATGAGGTAATAAAAGAAACCAAGATCTACAAATTTTACATGCTCGATTTTCAATTAGTAATTGTTAAAATTAAATTAGTTTTCTTTGTGGCTAGAACCCCTAAGCATTTTATCTCGAATTGCTCCTACCGTCCCTCGAATGGAGGATTTAGGAATGAGAAGCCTATTAAATTTGTACTTCTCGAAAAATATTTGATTTCTGCTATATTTCATTATTTATTGAATTCTCTGATTTCATTGCCATTAAATATTTTCAGATTGTCAACAAGCGCTAGTTCACAGTATGTCCAAACATGGTGAATTACATCACATACTGCAATGAACTTGTGAAGGAAATTTATGATTTTGGGAAGGTGGTTTTGTTTCCATACTATCGCCCATCGACATTCAGCAAAAAACATAGCGCTGCACTATTTATTGATTGCTTGGTGGAGTTCGGGAACAAGCTTTGAAACTTCAAAGGCACGACTTGGCTATCGGACTCGATGATCGATGCTTGGATAGGGAAAGTTATACCTTTTCACATTAATTCATTTTATTAATAAACAATTTTTTATATTATATTAACTAATCATATTCTTCAAGACACCTCTGGGACCAAGTCTTCACAACCAACAGTGGCTGCATCCAGTTTGTCCTGTTCTGTACGGGAGGCTATGCCACGGAAATCAAGGATGCAGAGGTTGAGGGTCGGGCTAAAGCCATTCTAGAAACCATGCTCAATATTGATGACATGATTTATGTAGTTCCATACATTAAAATGTAAGTGGCACTTTGCACTTTCAATCAATTACACAAAATTATACTCCCGTAAGTAATTCACTCATGTGTTACTTTATTTTCAACTCAATGATCATTGGTACTTGATTCTCATCCGTCCTAGTACGGATGAAGTTTTCATACTCGACTCGCTCACTGGAGGAATCAAAATCGAAAAACACAAGTGAAAAAAAAAAAATATTGCCTGGTACACTCATTCCTCTCTTCGTATTTATTTTAACTTCTCACAATATGATCTTCCTAACCATTTCAAGTCAATCATATTTACCAGGATTGCATGTGAGTATCAAAGAGAAAAGATGAAGATGGTGTCGCCTCCAGATTAAACATGGAAAATCACAAACATCGATGTAAGTTATTCACTCCTACATTTCATTCATTTCCTACTTTATTTAGTACAATTACGTTTAACTCAATTTTTTAATGTGTAGTACCAAACTCAATTGAGTGGTTGGGAATGTGGATACTACATCCTCATCTTCATGGAAGAGCTGGTGTTGAAAACCACCTTTACAGATATCCTCGAG
The DNA here is from genome assembly GCA_032355605.1 of Rubia tinctorum. Lineage (NCBI taxonomy): Eukaryota > Viridiplantae > Streptophyta > Magnoliopsida > Gentianales > Rubiaceae > Rubia > Rubia tinctorum. The sequence continues at coordinate 14,343 of JAULKM010092565.1, forward strand.
GTTAGTCGACATGTTACAAATTGTAAATTTCTAATTATTACTTAGTAAATACACTCACAAAGTTAATCATCGTCTTGTTTTGAATGGAAAAGATATTTCCCTCAAAGCAAGATGCATACAATGCCAAGGAGATAGTAGTTGTACCCGATAGATGGTGTCAGATATGGGTAGACGAGTATTCCAAAGTTTGCAAGACTTCCATGGACATAGACGAGTATAAGCAAGTGTAGAAAATTTATGTCGAGCATGTTTACATTTTTTCTTATTTATGCTTTATGGAAGGATTTTCTATTTTTTTACAATATTATTTCTCAATCCATTTGTTTCTTTCTTAGTATAAATCAAGTTGGTAGAATACACCTTCTTGGCTGGTTGTTCATTGTTTCTTCTGATCTTTTGCCTGAGTTTCGATTCGGATGGGTAGGGATAAATTAAAATAGGGAATTGCAAATGAAAATTAAAACCAACACAAGTTTTCCACAAATAATACCGGTGCTGTAAATTTAGAATTTACCACAACATGCATCGGAAATTATTACATACCGGTGAGGAAAGAAACGAATACTACTAAACCTCAATCCCGATTCTAATAGACAAACACCGGTAACTCAAACTAGTGCTAATATTAATGTTCAACTAGCGGTTTCCAACCGATCAATGCTGATTGTGTCGGAAAAGCACCGCCACATTGTAATGGCAAGGGTATTGAAAACCGGTCATGTATATCATTAGTTAGCACTTCTACATCGTCATTGGCACTGGTATTGAGAATCAGTGCCTTATATTAAAATGAGTATCGCTTCATTTTTAAAGCACTAGTAGTATTCACCGGTGTTATCAACACTAGTTTTTTATACCAATGCCAGAGAAACTACGTTTCAACACCACCCTACTGAGGCACCGGTCGGCTGCCCAAAATACCGGTGCTATAGGCCCCAGCGACCGGTGCCATAGGGAGGTTCCTGCAATAGTACTTGCATTTGATGGAGATATAGTTTCTTTCAATATTTTTAATTCCATGAAACACGTAGATGATCCCGAGTCTATATTTACTCTTGATGTATTGACATGTTGGTTGATAATTGTGTAGAAAAGTATTCAGGGGATGGCAAGTTTTAACAGGTATCTTTTAATGGATGGGAGGACAAGGATGTGATGTTTGAGATGGATGAGAGCCACTTTTGGCCGGTATTCCCATACCGACCAGATCCAGATCAGAAGTGCAACTTGTCTCTCAGTCGACGTCATTTGGGATGGCCATCCTGCCTAACCCTGAACGCACTTTTCCTCCGATTGAGAAAGCGCCAAAGGTTGATTAGAGAAATTACATGAGCATCTCAAATATGCAATCAAGGGAGAATCGGACGTTACATATCACGTATCTCGAGGGAATGAAGCTCTCCCAAGTTGAGGGAATGACATTTTCATTGCCCCCATATGGCTGATGATGCGTATAAATTATGTTGTTTATTTTATTGGGGTTTATTGTGATTTTACTGGATTAATGTGCACTTTAAGTGTGTTATTTGTCACAGATCACAGGTTGTGGGCTTAGGACGAAATTGGAGGAATTTGAGGCGAATTGGAGCAATTATGGCAACAAGAAGGCAGTCAAAATATTCGCAGAAGAGGCGACCGTGTGGAGTATTTTTGGAGATATTTTTGAAGTTGATTATGGAGATATTCTTGGGCTGATTTTCTGGTTTTGAAGAGATATGTATGAGAGATTTTTGGAGATTTGCTTCTTATTTTTATTCCTTAATTAGATAAGAATAGGATTAGAATTCAAATTTTGGAAGAATTATATTTTGATAGGATTCACGCGTCTGACATATAACGCAAGACTCATATCAGTTTTGGGGGTATTCATTCGGTTAGTTTTAATTTCATCTTTTACGCAGACATCAGTTTTAGTTTATATTTTTTTTGGGCTCAAAGGCAGTTAGGCTCATTGGTTTCAGTTCTATGCTTGTTCTTGGACCTTGTGAGCAGACTTTAATTTATTAGGCCATTGTTTCTCTTCAATTAGTGCAGCACGCAAATTATTTGTATGCATGCAACCAATTTCCTGGTTGTTTTTCTTGTGTTCGTAATTATATAACTATTATCGTCATTATGCTTTATTATTATATTGTTTATTTGTTTAGTTTAATTAGTATGAGTAGCTAATTAGTTTATCGGCAAGAATAATAAATGTTAGTTTTAAACCGTGAGACCTAATTAGTTTATAATTGATTCTTGCATGTTTTTTATTGTTCTTAGTTGAATTTATTTCTAATATGTTTAATTTTAGAAAAAAATAACTTTCAATCTTTTTTTTTTCAAAATGACTTCTCTCTCTAAAACCTCTCTGCTCTAAAAAGCTCTCTGACATTTCAACCCACTTACGATAACGGCTATTTTTGCCCAATTCTTTACCGGAATATGTCCACCTCGCCTCTAATATGGCGGCTCCGCCACAAGGCGAGAGTCCGCTCACCTACCTTCAATCTCTTATCAACTCTAGCAATGCCCTCAATCAATCAACACCAAGCTCCAACTCCTTTCAACTACATCCTATACTTCAATATATATAAGGGAGAAACGACATGTATTTTCCCCCAAGCGGATATTGAAGAGATAGCCATCCCGTTCAATCATGCGCTAGTCAGAAAATTCTCAAGGGGACGATCGACTCGATCTAATCATAAAATAAATGATGAAGATAGGTCTAAAGGCCGATTTTCAAGTGATCGGGATGGACTCGAGGCATGTCAGAATCACATTCAACCAGGAAAGTGATAGACAAAGAGTATAGAGCAAACCAGTATGGATTCTCGGAACTCACTCTATGTGTGTTCTTAAATGGTCCATTGATTTTGATCTTGATGAAGAACCACCATTTGTACCTATATGGTTAAACATAGAGTACCCCCTTACTCACTATTTCCATCCGGCTGTGCTGAAAGAAATAGGGAACTCTATTGAAAAATTTATTCAAGTTGACACTCCAACTAGGAATTTAACCCCGCCCTCAGTTATCTGAATGTGTGTTGAAGTTGATCTTAGGAAAACCCTTCCACAAAGGATTATATTGGGTTCAATTACAAAAAACAAATGGTATAACATAGTCTATGAATCCAAACCTTCATACTGCTTCACATGCCTAAAACTTGATCATTCTGACTCAAGTTGCAGAAGGAACTGAAGAGGGGGAAACACAGCTACTGAACCAAACTCCTACCTCGCTTCTATTGAACAAATTTCCCCTGTCATAAATTGCCATGAATACTTGGACAATCACTAGGAAGATACCATTGCACCCTCTTCTGAAAAATAAACCACACCAAAGGAAGGTATTTTGGCAAAGGGGTCCCCAAAAAGCTACAAAAATGGAACTAGGAAAACCATTGAAGTTTGGAAAATAAAAGGAGCTCAGAATATAGCTAGTTCCTCAGGATTAACACCGATGGAGAAAGAAAATGACCTAATAAGTCAGTCTTCAGAGTATTTCCAAGATGCTGTCCAAGATGTTGTCCAAGATGCTGTCCAAGATGATCTCCAATCTCCAAATCCAGAAGAATCTCCTTCGACGCTAATCTCGCATGAAGAAGCAAATATTATTGCAAATATCAAGGATCATATCCAGAGCTGCCATTAAAAGGATGATTCCCCCCTCCCCCTTTTTCTCCCAAAATTATATCTCAAAGCTTAACTGTTTTGTCTCTTGTCCTCTATGATGAACCTGTTTCAACTAATAATAGTTTTGCCCTTTTGTCGGAAATATATGACGAGGAGGTTCATTCCAATCAAAGGTATGCAAATGAAGAAGAATGTGATGAGGAGCTAGAAGCTAGACTCTTAGATTGCTCCTCCTTCAACTCCAAGGAAATATTGGACTTTGAAGATGCTGCTAAAGACCAAAGCACAATATGCTTCAATGACTCTAATAAGGTAGCATCAGGTAATGAAGTATCCACCCCACAAAAGACTATAATTTTTGTTAAACCTAAAAACAAAAAAAAACCGTGTACTAAGATGAAGAATTATTTTACTGGTCTTAATATGATTTTAAGATCTGCTAACAGGAACAAAATTAATTAATATAATGATTAAACACACAATAATTGCTAATTGTCTGGTTTGGAATAATATAGGATATAATAAGTCCATCCCTAGGATAAAATCACTAATTGTAAGACATAGGATCTCTCTTTTATGCCTAATTGAACTAATGAATGATAATAAAGAAATCATTAAACTTAAGATGAAACTGGGGCTTAATAATCACAAATGTGCTGAAAATCAGAAAATCTGGTTAATGTGAGATGACACTATATCTTGTACCTATCATTCTCAGTATTCCCAATGCTTGATTATGGATATTATTGATAAATTGAATAAGACACCGTGGCTTCTTGTGTTTGATCCTGTTTACTAAAGATTTGGAATAAGTACATTCCAAGTAAAGTTTTTTTTCATATGGAGACTCATAAATAATCTATTACCTTTTGATGACATTTTGGTTAAGTTGTGATTTAATCTTCCATCGAAATGCTGGAAATGCAATAATGTGGATTCTTTAGAGCATTTCTATAATCAGTGTCCATTTACATTGGAGATATGGAATCAAATTTACTATATTATGGCTATTAACCCCCAGTCCTTTAGTTCTATATGGAATATGCTATCTTTCTATATTAATAATCCAGCCTTATCCAAGATCCAAAGTAATATCATTCTAATCCTCGGATTAACCACTTTCTGGGAGCGTTGGAAGGAAAACATACTTTTATTTATGACAATACACAATCATCTTATAACTCTATAATCTCAGCTATCAAGCATTTAATATTCTCCATTTTTCTGCTTTCCCTTTATAAATCTCTGCCCAAAGGGATATTTTCTGGACTAACTCGGGCTTGATCCCATTGATGCATTTTAAATCAAAAAATGAATTGTCTATCTGTACTTGGAAATCACCTTCAGTGGGGTTAAAATGTAATGTGGATGCAAGTTTTAAATCTGGTGAGCTGTCATCTCAAGGAATGGTCTTCAGAGATGTAAAAGGTAAAATAATTGCTGTTTTTTTTGTTCAAAATCTTGTTTTCTCGGCTTTAGAGGCTGAAATTATTAGTATAGAATTTTCCTTTAAATTTGCAACAAAGAAAAATTTGAGCCTAACCATTGTTGAATCTGATTGCTTGAATGTTGTGAAATACATTTTGTCCCCAATGAAAGCCACTTATGATCTTTATATTAGATGCAGAAAGATCAAGGACATGCAAGGTGGGGTAAAATTAGTTCACATTCATAGGAAGAGTAATTTAGTAGCTGATTCAATTGCGAAATTTGGTTATCAATGGAATCCTAATCAGATCACTAATAAAATTGAATGGCGTAATCTGGACTCTAGAATTAAGGGGCTGATTATTATGGATGAAAAGCAAGTGCCAAATCTGAGAAATGTGAATTTTGATCCTCCATAACATGTCTGCCCCATACATTTGTTTTCTATTTCCTTTTCTGAATCACACCAGATATGTACCTGGCCTTTGAAGTATTGTTGCCTTTTGCATTTTTACTGCTGGCTTGCAATTTTTGACTTGCAGGTACCATAGCAGTGATATTTTCCGTGAAGTTATACTAGATTAGTGTCCCGCTCGATGGTTTGTTGTTCCAGAGCATCAAACTCTAACGTCTACCTTGCCAATGCTCTATGAAGACACACTACTCCCTCATATACTGCTGCTACACTGCCGCTTCTAATGCTACTACACTCCCTTTGTCTACGTTGCTTTTGCAGTTCTACACAAATTTTTGCTGCCCGAATGGAACATACATTACACCTTCTACGACTATTGAGAATGGAGAATACTCATTTCTACCATGTTGAGGCAAGAGAATCCTCATTCCTACCATGTGGCCATTCATAAATTACAAGGGGTGGAGATTTATGAAATGGAATCACATGGTAGTTTTTGGAGTATTTCATAATCTTTTTATATCTTCTCTTGTCGATAAATGTAATCTTGATGACCAAATGGTGCTCTTAGTTTTAGCTCTGTATAATTTTCTTATAAGATACTATTTATTACCGGCTCAGGGAGCCTTAAAATATAACCCCAACCTATTTAAAATATATATATGTTTAATTTTGACCAACTTGAATGTTTTTAGAATAATGCTATCAATTGTTGGATATGATTAGTAAGTGGCACAATCTTGTGAAAAACAGCTAATTAGCTAAGACTGTAATAGCAAGATAGGGAATAATTGAGTGTGCATTGCTATTTGCTTTTACTTTGGTAAATGCTATTTGCTTTTACTTTGGTAAATGCTATATCGGGTTCTTTTAATTCTTAATGCTATCAAAGTGTGCTCTGGTTTAGCGAATACTTTGTGGGGACATTTTGGTAAGGGAAACAGTTAGTTGATTATAATTGATTAACTGTTGATAAAGTAAGAAACAATTGGGGGGTTAAGCGTACCCACTTCCCTATAACCGATAGATGTGCAAGAATTGATTTTATTATTGCCCTTATCGATAATAACTAGTATGAGTTATTTTAGCCGATATCATTCACATATAGAATTATTTCTCATTTTTAGATTCATTATTTGCAATTTTAGTGATAGAAATCATTTTTTAAAAATAAGGCGTGGTGGCATCACCAAAAGAGTTTGACAAATTAGTAGGAAAATTTAGAATTATTGATTTTTCTCCTCGTGGGATCAACTCTTCTTACCATTGTACTGATTAGTATTTTCCTGAGTTTGCACGTTATTTGGAAAATTAAACGAAGCTCACCAGCTGATCCAAACAAGCCAATTGAGTCTAGCTTAAGACGTTAAATAAGGGCAATACTTGGGAGGCAGCCCAAGTTTTTATTTTATTTTTATTTAACTTTTAGTTCTTTTCATTTATTTTCTTTTTGAAAAGACAAAAATAAAACCAAAAAATCAAATAAATAAATTATTCATCCAATTGGTTTTGATTTGTTTGATGGTTTTAACTTACAAGATTCTAAAAACATCTCCAAAAGATGAATGAGAGTTTTGAAAGCAAACCAAATCTAAACCAAAACATTAAATTTTCAAGCCAAAATTGTCAGAATGCCCATAGAGACCTATATTCACCTGTTGACCCCAAGGCTAATTAGCTGCCCAGGAAGAATTTTTTTAGTTGAATATTAGTACATTTGTAGAGTAATTGCATAACATCATATTTTATAATTCATTTGCATATGTTATCTCTTTCTTACACAATGAGAACATTGTGTTGTCTAAGTGTGTGGTAGAGATGTAACATCATTAGTTTGTTTTTCATTATTGGAAAAAATAAAATAAATTTTTTTTTTAGTTTTTTTCATCATTTGAGTAAAAAAAGGCAGCCTTGAATCGAAAATATGAATGATTAAAATTAAAATTTGATTTATGGTAAGAATGAATTATTTATTCCCTTTGTGAAAGAAATAATGGATTTCTTGTATATGTTCTAAGATGACGAATGTGCAATAAGTCATTTTTGGTTTAAAACTATATAAATTGTGAGGATTTGTGCCTTAAAGAGCAAAAGCAACAAAAAAGGCATATAATTATTTATTTATAAAATGATCATAAGTTGCTCTTTATATTTTTGTTGTGTTATCATATTCTAATATACATTGCTTGGTTTGTGTAATGATTTTGAGACTGTTTTTTATACTTGAGTATGAAAATGACCGAGGATTTTAGGAATTGAGCCCTACTTAGCTTCTACTATATATTTCCATCCTTACATTGATCCCCTAGTTTGCCTCGTTGAAGCCATAAAACTCTTTCTTTGGTATTTTCAGTCAATAAATATTTAGTCGGGAGCCTTAGCCTTTTTAACTCTCTGAGAATGTGAAAGTAATTTATTATTTCTTGGGATATGAATTGGACTTTCATTCATTGGGAAATTGTATATATAGTTTTGGCATGATATTGTTGTTCTTGTATGCCCAAAAGGAATTATAAATGCTTCTGCCCAGAAAAATAGTGGTTGAAAAAAATGAAAAATAATAATGAAACTGAAAAAAATAAATCTGGTCAGTATATTGGGCTGAAAATTTTTGGGAGTAAAAAGAGCATGGTTTAATTCTAGGTATTGATGTTTATATTTCGTTGCTTATCAATGTTGCATTTTCATTCTAAGTATGAACATAGATGAGTATAAGGATGATAATGAATTACTTGCATATTCTCTATTTTTCAGCCTCGTATTCCCTTTACCTGTTTGACCTTAGCCCTGTTACAACTTTGATAAAGATCTCAATGATTTGTACTCAAGTGTTCAATTACTAAGGTGGAGATAGTGTTATATACAAACCTGTGTGGTGAGTATTATATATAATTTGTGTGATTGACCTGATTATGATTTTGAGAGATGTTGAGTGATCTTTGTGATGCCGGACTTTCTTGCATATTTTTTAACTAGAATGTGAGGATGATGTGACTTTATAAGAAAATAAGAATGGTTTGTGGTATGATGGGTTGATTGTGTTTTGATTCTAACTATGATGATTTTTTATTATTTTAGGGCTGCTTAGTTTTTTTAAACTCACGTTTATATTTATATTTATATTTTCAAATATTCAAGGGCTAGCATAATCTAAGTGTGGGGTAGTGTGACTGGATTGATTTTATCATGTGTTTTGGGTTGTTATTGAGCTGAAATGTTAAGTAAATCCTTGGATATTTATGTTATTTGGAATGTTATTGCAGTTTAGATATTAAGAGGATGAATTGTCAAGTTGCTGCAGTTTGTGGTCGGTATGCCCATACCGACAAATATTATGGAAACATGAAAGAAGTGGTCATTTGTATTTGGAGATGGAAGAGGATAAAAATATTGAATATTGGAAGAACCGATGGAGATTATTTTGCTGAATTATGCCAAGTCAAAATGCAGGTGGAAAATAATTTGAATTGATTTGAAAAATACTAAATTTAAGGAGAGAATATTTTGTTATCTCATTTGAATTTTAAATAGATAAGGAAAGGGATATTTTATTCCTTATCTATCTTTTAGCTGTAGCAATTTTTTCAGACTCTGTTAACATTCGTACGCAGAGACAGTGGCGCACATAGATTGTCTATTTTGCACAGAAACAAGATTCTCGTTTTTGGAGCTTTACAGTATTCTATTCAGAATTTTTATTATTATTTCCTTTTATGCTTTTGATCGTTAATTCAATTATGTTTTTAGATAAATTTATCTTTTTCGGTAAATATCACGGAGATACTAACATCGATTCTCGATCCTCGATGCAAGGATAAATTTAAATGCATGCACACAAATTGGTTATAGTTGCAAGTAACCAATCTTTCCATACCTTGTCGATAATCAGGAGGACGCCTCACTAACTATTTCTCTAACTAACATATAACCTAAGAGGCGCTCAGTAGATTTAATATGCTAGCATCATTAATAATGAGAAAGACCCAATTCATAACCAACAAACTCTGACGCAAGATTGTTTAATTAAGACCGTTGTTCAAATCCTTACCACAATTCAAAACAACCCCAACGGGTTAGAGAGAAGAAACGACATTAGCCTCATTTTCCACCCAACCATCCCGCTTAGAGCCCCCTAGGACAGAAACCCTTGTGGCAGGCCCTGGGGCCACATCAACTCCGCCACCCCCTGACAGTCTTTGCTTTGTTTCTTCTATCAAGGGTTCAACGGAGCATTGACATACCGCCCCTCAGCTTTCCACATACATTGTTTGGCCAAGGCACGTCATTCATGACAGAGCCATGCCTTCATAATTACACATAATCATCATCTAAATATATCAAATAAAGTTTACAAACCCCAGAGAACTGATCACACAAATTTAATAATGATGTGAAATGCAACAACCTAGCTTCCCCTTAGGCCAGATTAACTTCAAGGAATGTGGAGACAAATCTATTACAATTATGCTCTCATTCATCAACATCCCTAACTTGTCGGATCGCCTATCCAAAGGCACAACCGAATTCTACAAACACATAGGTTTTCCTTCCACATCCCTAACGTTAAAATACATGTCCTTCCACGACCCACAGTTGTTGGTAAAACCTACCACAAGATAAACCCCATGAACATTGAGATACAGCATAAACAACCCTTCATTCCCCACACTCTGCAATTGAAAAAAAAATGGTAATGTCATCAACCTTTACCTGCCTTCCGGTATACTCACACACCTCCATATACCCACTCATCATAACCACGTCTCTTTGATGGAGCTGGGCAAGAGCAACCTTGTAAGCCTCTAAAATGCCTATCATAAATTTAGAGCATCCACAATTGTAGCTCTTTAACCCCAATTTTCTCAATAAGGAACATTCCTTGTCTGAGGAGCTCCATTGTGGAGTCCTAATAACCACTCCTTAATAAGGAGTGCTCCATAATTAAGGAGTTAGTACCTCTTTATTTGTGAAACACCAATCAATCAACGATGGACTCTTGGCATGGCTTATTTTGTATTTTTAACTTGATTGGATTACAATCAAATTTTGATTATATATTTTTTCATAAATGAGATTATTATTATTTTTAATTTGAATATTTTTAAATTTTATTTATGGAATTAATATTATTTTATATCACGTAATATATTATTTTGGAATGTAGAAAATCAAAGTCCAACTATGTAAGTCACGGAAGAGTTAATTCAAGAACTTCAAACTTCAATCCATCGACGCTCGGAAATTCGGGAACCGGATATCATCATCAACTTAGAGCGGATATCATTGAATATATTTCCAAATGTTTTGGAAATAAGGATCAAATGTAGTTTTTTTATAAAATATTATGATATTGATTAATGTTTAAAAAAATTAAATCATATAAATTTTACATATAATATTATTATAGATGAAAGAATCAACATGTTTGTGTTATATTTACATAGTCACTACAGTGTAATTTTTAATTTGTATGATATTGATATTTTATAAAATATAAATAAAATTTATGTATGTTTTAATTAGAGATAGTGATGTGGCGCTAAAGAAGTGATTCTCAAATATCATTTCATTGTTGGTAGTTGGTTTTTACCTAATTTTCATTAAAATTGAAAATTTGACACTTAAGAACTGCTCTTTAAATCAATTATCATTGTGGATGCTTTTAGAGTCTACCCACCATGGCACACTGTATTTGAAGTCACCTTTGATTTAGCGAATTGATTGTCTGGCCAAACGATTATTAATAGGGGTGGAGATAATCGATTTGAAATTGCAATCAATAAAAAACACAACACACATCACTTTGTTACCTTAGGAGCGCGATGTTTTTGTTCTCGCTATCTTCTTATACTTAAAAGTATTACTTAAGACCAATTTATGATCCTTTATGATTTGGCTAGCCAATATATCACCCCACCTCATGGTGATTTATACATAAAGAAAAGAAGAAAAAACCAACTGTACAAAAGACTTTAAAATGACACCAATTTTCCCGTTTTTATTTTACTTTTATCCTTCCGAACAACTAAACAAAGACCCGTGCATGGTACTGATTTACAATGATCATGACTTAGACGGCTTAATATAATTGTTTGATGTTTGCTAATCAGTCTAGGATGTCCTCTTGTATAATTGTAAAATCTGGATCTGTGGAAGAAAAATCAGAATAGAAATGCAAGTAATAGGTTTCTCTATCATGGACAGTCGCCGGCCGCCGGTGGTCCACCTCCTCAGTCCAAGCATTCGACTTATGTTTGCCAATGGTGTCATCGCCCCGGTCACCTTGCTGAATTTTGCTACAAGCTTTCTCATGTTGCTCGCGATGAAGTTGCAAACTTCGCGGACACTGCTCAGCCACATTATCAGCAGTTAAATGTCACTCCTGATTTCTACATTGATTCTGGTGCTACCAATCATATGACTAGCTCGGCTTCCAATCTGGATAGCGTCGTTCCTTATCACGGTAATCATTGTGTTTATTTTTGGTAATGATTCTGCTTTGAATATTTCCCATGTTGGCAATTCCTGGATTTCTGATTCCTTTACTTTATCTGATGTCTTGGTTGTTCCAAATATCACCAAGAATTTATTATCAATTACCAAGTTAACAAGGGATCTAAATTCTTTTGTTTCTTTTGATGATACTTCTTTTACTATTCAAAACAAGGTTACCAAGTTGTTCGTGGGCCGAGGATACAGTGAGGGAGGTCTTTACGTTTTAGATTACGGTGGTGCTGCTTTAGTTTCTTTTGTTAATTCAATTAAAGCCAAAGCCTCTTTTGAGCTATGGCATAATCGGTTAGGACATGTTCCTTTTTATGTAATTTCATCTTTAAATAAAACTGGTAGTCTTTCAGTTACTAGTTTGCTGTCAAAGCCTCATTTATGTACTTCTTGTGAAATGGCTAAGGGCAAACGTCTTTCTTTTAATGATAATTTAAAACACATACCACGCGTACTTGATTTAGTTCATTGTGACCTATGAGGACCCTCACCTGTTGTCTCTCGCGCCGGGTATCTTTATTATGTTATTTTTATTGATGACCACTCTCGGTTTATTTGATTATTTTCTCTACGACTTAAGTCTGATTTTGTGGAGGTTTATATGAAATTTGAAGCCTTTTTTGAGAATAAGTTTTCCACCACTATTAAAGTATTTCAGAGTGATGGTGGAACCGAGTTTGTGAATCATCGCATGCGATTTCATTTTGCATCTAAGGGCATTCATCATCAAATTTCATGTCCTTATACTCCGGAGCAAAATGGTCGTGCAGAAAGGAAGCATCGCCATATCACTGAGACTGGTTTGTCATTATTATT